>JAEQBH010005263.1:0-264016 GCA_016808115.1 Tetrastigma voinierianum | reverse complement strand
GATTCTTTGTCGCGACATCGCCTGTCTGCATCTGGTCAGAGAAGCTTTTATTTGGTCGCGACTGCCTTTAAAGATCCTCGCTTCCTATGTCGCGACCTTGATTCTTTGTCGCTAATTCCCGCTACTCAAAGATACGCCGTAGAAGTTTTTATTTGGTCTTTACATCAGTTGTCTAATCACTCATCCATTCTTCCCAAAGAAGGTTCATCTTCCGTCATACTCTAAATGAGGTCACGACCTAATTCCTTGCAAGTTGTCTCCGATACCCACTCTAGGAACACCTCGATTCTGTTGATGTCGCGAATTTCTAAATGTTGCGATCGATGTTCGCCTCAAAATCTCAGGTCGCGGACTCTGCGTTCACGCTTCGCTTCAATTCTCGTCACTCGAAATGGTGTCGCTGACATCATGTCTTGTGTTCTTCAATTTATGGTCGCTGACTGAGTTTCCACTGGCGACCGCTTCGTTTCGCCTTTAATTGCCCTTATGTCGCTGATCGAGTTTCAGGGTCACACTCGATGATTCTTCATTACCGCTGGCGCTGACATCAAGTCCTTTCGTCGTGCACCTCCGTTGCGACATCATTCAGCCAATCGTGTCATTCCTGCTCACCCACTTTCGCTTCCTTCTACCGCAATATCCTCTTCTCTTGAATTTCCGCCGATAGTAGTTCGTGAGTTATTCCACATTTCTCGCATATAACCGCTCCTTTTTAGATAAAAATCAATAAAAAAAATGGACTGAAAATGGATGACTTTTAAGCTCATCAATGTACTTACTACCTGAAATGGAATTATACTAAGATGAAATAAGGTCAGTAGACAACAACAATACATTATGATAAGCTCATATAAGAAATCAGTAGCTAAGTCAACTACTGTAGTCCAAACTGTTTTTGAAAATTTTATGTTTAATGAAAAGAAAAAAAATTGTCCAAGCTAGTTATTTTCTTTTTGGTAAGAATATTAATCTTTAAATTTCATTTCAATCCTCAAGAAGGCGCTAAAACTTGTTGATCGGGCTTCATGACCATATCTAAATACAAATTTTGAAACACTATTACCAAAGACTACTTTCATAATCCCTAGTAATGCCAAAAACTTGTAGAATGCCTAGTGTAGACCTATTTTTTTATCCAATCTGCATGTGATTATATACCAAACTTCACATCGCTACTGTAAGATTTATCTAACTCTTAAAGAATCATGTATAGAAACTTGATAGACTAGATAAATTTAAAATATGGTTTCTTATATTTAAGTAATAATTTGCAATTTAAATTGGTTTTGGTAAAAAATCTCTACAAGTGCACATGTCATACAAGTAATAAAGTGGATGTTTAAGTCCAAACATCATTCCCACGAGGATTGATTAGAGAATTCAAAGGTTAACTACCCTCACCACTTAAGAATCTCACTATTTGAACTTCCATATTTCAGGATATATTTATCTTCTACAATAAAATGAATCAAAGCAATAATGAAATTCTAAAATACATGATTAGAGAATTCACTGGATTGAAATAACACTAGGAATGAAAACAATGTTGTGACTATCATTTCAGAAGTTCCAAATAAAAAGATAAAGTTCCTGGATATGAACATTTGGAATTGTCTAAGAGCAGATTAGTGTAGAAATGGGATTTCCTAACACTACACATTTCACTCTCCAACTTTACCACACTTCTGCCTTTAGACAAAGGGGTCCGAAGAGCTACTTGTATGATTTATCCTCTTTAAGATCTAACTATTTTTCCTTCTCAAAGAAGTCACAAACGATTTCAGATCGAAATCGTTACTCCCCATGCATACATGTGGTCACGAACGCCTCTCTAAAAATAAATGGAGCATTCCCAGCCATCAATTAGAAAAAGAATTATTTTTGCCTCTTGATTAGAATCTCACCCAACACAGTGGTCAAGTTATTCCTCTCGATTAAGGTGAAACCCTCATGATTAAATTTCTGTATCAGTAAGTGGATCATATTCCACACCCGTTGTCACCAGAGGAAACTTGAAAGGCAGGTCGATCTTCACTAGCATGTATCAAAGTAATCTTAAAAGCAAGTAGTTCAAATAATATGAGTGTAATTTTACCCCTGCCATCAAGCCCTTGCTCTCGTGTAGTCTCAACCCCGTGTCACCTAAAGGATTCTTGGAAATCGCAGCAATGATACAACTCTTTCTCGGGGTACCAAACACTGATATTTAGGAATACCCTAAGGTAGGAGTAATATCAATTAAATAACCTAATTTTCATACCTAAACAATATTGTAACACTACAAACAATAATCCCAATCCATGCATTCTTCCTGTAGGTCAGTAGCTCTCAACTGGATCACAAACGATTAATGACTAGTTGATTAAAGAAATTCATTCAAATTGTCATCAAATTTGAAAACAAACGAGTCCAAAAAATTCCTTATATTCCATTTTAATTCAAACATAATTTTAAGCTTCGATTTACATTCATCCAACTCAGAATTCAAATTTAGATCACTACTCTAATTTGAAAGAAGAAAGCTAAATCTAGAAAACAAACTAAAAAATACAAAAGAAGAAAACAAAAATATATATACATTGAGACTCTGAACTCTCCCAAAAGAAGACAGAATTTGATGAAAAGCCACCGGAAGCCGCGCACCTCTCTAGGAGATTCTATTTATGTGCTTAAGTCTGGGCCCCGAACGAGGTGAGAATCACACTCGAAAAGCCCGTAAATGCCGCCCTAGCTTGCCGATGTCGCGGTTGATGTCATGGTGATGTCGTGACATCAAAGTTGTCAATGTCATGGGTTGCATTCGATGTCGCGACATTGACAAATTTGTCAAGTACCACTTAGTTGATAAGTCA
The DNA here is from genome assembly GCA_016808115.1 of Tetrastigma voinierianum. NCBI lineage: Eukaryota > Viridiplantae > Streptophyta > Magnoliopsida > Vitales > Vitaceae > Tetrastigma > Tetrastigma voinierianum. The sequence continues at coordinate 261,164 of JAEQBH010005263.1, read as the reverse complement.
ATGCCGCGACGATGTCGCGACATTGCCTTCTTGTGTCGCGGCAACTGATGGATGTTGTGACATTGAATTTAGTTCGCCACATAGCTCAAGAATGCCTTTTACTCTTACCTTCTTGCTTGATGTCGCATTATCACTTATAGTTGTCTCTTTGAAGCTGCTGACATCATTTCACAGCTATGATATTTTCAGCTTGATGTCGATGATTTTAACCCAAATGCCCACATTAGCTCTGCTAAGTTCCATATGATCACTTCAGCTCAAGACATTGCTGGTCTAATGTCGCAACATTGAATCTTAAGGTTATAGAAGCCCTTCGCTAATGTCGTGAGCTACGTCCAGACATTTCCTGCAACTTCAATCGAGGCTTCGTTTTAGTTCAGCACTGTCACGACATTATAGCTTCAAGTCAATGACAATATTCACTTCGATGTCTTCACAAAGAGGCTTGTTCGATGTACCATGATGTCGTGGCGATGTCGCAGGATGTCACGAAATTTAAACAATTTAGTTCTTCCCATTGCGTATCGTCGTATCATCACGTATGGTCACACATGGATGGCTGCTATAATTGTCATTGGGTTGTTATGTCGCAACATTGAGTCGCGGATGTCGCGAAATTAACGTGATGTTGCCTCAATGTCGCGACATTGAATATCTTTGCTTTCCCTCTTCAATCGATGTCACATTTGTCTCTAACATTGCAATAGCTCAAGACCTTCTCCACATAATGTCACGAAGACCAGAAATGTAATGTTGCGCATTGGTCCATTTTCTACAATAATGTTGATTATGCCTAATTTATTCGACTCGCTTCTTTCTAAGTTTTTTGCAAAACATAAATTTGAGTTAAAGATCCATAATTATGCATTAAAATGATTTATTAAGCCTGAAATATACTTTAAAAATTGGCTTAAAAATAGATGAATTTTAGACTCATCACCAGTCAACTGCCATATATGATTATTCAATGATGCATAAAAACCATAGTGGAACACTTGTATTTCATTCTCGGAATCAAGTTAACTTTACTATAGATAATGATCTTATAGATCTTGAAGTTGAGTCCAGTTCTTAACAAAGTGAGGCATGCTTCTAGCTAAGTTATTATCACTTATCCTACTGCAAATAACAACAATAGTGAATTAACTCTCTTTTGATGCAAAATTATCAAGGAAAACTATATTTTCAAAGATGATAATAAATTAGAACTTACAAATCCTTTAAGTTTTTCAACCCATCAAAGCTTTTTGAAAAATTTCCAACAAACTTGTTGGAAGCAAGTATCTTATAGTCATAAAATGGCACCAAACAACCGATACTTCATCTGGTTGCTAATAGAAAATTTTAAAATCAAACAATTTTGTTAATTAAATTTAAGACCATAAACAATAAATATAAGTAATGATCAAACTAGCATAAATTTTCTTTTTTCTTTTTCCTTTTGCCTTATGTTTCTCAAACTTTTTGGAACAACTAAACATTAGGCGAAATAGACTCTCAACAGAAAAGTACTTCAATTGCAAAGAAGGAGGAATAAATAGGTTTTTGACCTAAATGTGTATATAAAGTCTTACAACACTATTAAGTTAGCTAAATTCCTAAACTCCTCAAGAATATTTTAGATAACTAGTTGGCCTCAAGTCTTGCATTTTCTTGCAATTAAAAATAACATCACAAGAAAAATGAAAAATAATATAATCTAAATAATTCATTAGATCCATGTCAAAAATAAATAAAATCTGCAAAATCAAACCATAAAAGTAAGCAGGATTGGTAAACTTTCATATTTATCTGGAGTCGCTGTAGATAGTTGTTAGCAAGAATGAGTCGTGATCATATGTGGTGATGATGCTCATCAAAAGGGGAAAAGATCAAAATCAATATAAAGGAAAGAAAAAGAAAAAGAAAAAGAAATTGGAGTTGAATGAACTCAAGTGGTGATGAGATTAATGTGCTTACATAAAAATTCAAAGACTTCATTGAAACCCATTCTATCGGCATCCTCAAGGCAATCTCAAGAAGATCACTATAAGAAACACCAAAATTCCATATCAAACTTTTTTAATTTGAAAATATATATACATTCACAATTCTACCTGAAGATCCTGGCAACTTTTCAGATATTGAAGATAAACCAATTCTGTGGAGGCCAGCAGATTGTAACTCCTAAGGAATCGCTAATGCAACAAATGAACAAGTCAAACGCTAGGAAAATTTTTTTCTCAAGACGAAGAATCATATGAGGCAAACTGCTCATTTGGTTGCTGAGAAAGCTAGCAAAAAGAGGTGGTAAAACAAAAGGCTTCCTTAGCATCATATAACAAGGGTTGTGTGAAAAAGAGGATGGAAAGGCAAACATTTGCAATACAAAAAAGAAGTATGTAAATATATATTCAATAAACCAGAGCTGGCAACCCATATTACCCATTCTTTCAAAAACTTAAATGTGTAAAACCATAAGAATGAGAATGTTGAATAGGGACTACATTCTGAACACCAAAATATTGAATCATATTCAAACTAAAAATCATAACTCTAAGAACCATCACCTAATTCAATTGAATTAAGGCGCTTCTGATGGCTCTAGAGTCAAGCAGTTGTTTCAAGTGCTTTTTCGATATCCTCATCACATTTTTGAATCCAAGATAAAGAAAAAAGAAGTACTAAAAGACACTTGGGTTTTAATCAAATTCAATAAAAGAACAAAATGCAACATTTCAAATTGCAATAGAATATTATTTGTAAATATTTTCATTAAATTAAAAGATTTCTTAAAAACAGCTTGAACTCTTACTGATTATGAAGCAATAAGCATCTATGAACTCACTAAATAAAATAGAGACAAAACCCACTAGGTAGAAGCAAGTGTTTTCCACCTAAAAACATTTGACAAATAATAGAAAAATTCATATATCAATTAAATCATTCAAAAAGAAATGATATCGACATGAATCAACCCGAAGATTTGCCTTGTTGGCCATGGTGCCTTTGCTGAAATTGAAGCATTTGTTGCATCATATTCTTTATTGTTGCATATGTTTCTACATCATTCCATTTGATGTTATTGCGACTGCACCATCCTCTTTGTCGTATTTGTTCTATGTTCTTTTCGTTTCCTTTAGCTCGATATAAGGGGTGCATTTGTCTCATTTTGTTACACTAAATACATAAAGAATTGTACCAAATCTTGAACTACGTACATGAAAATGCCTCTCCGGGCTCAATACATAAGTGTATAGGTCTTCCAATGACAATGAAATGGATGAGGAAGACTCCCCTATTTTTTATTGTGTTTGAGCAACCATAATTTCTCAATTTGGCCTTAAAAATGTTGTTAGAATAATTGTTTTTATTAAAAATACAAACTTATATATAACAAAAATTATTAAATATGAAGTTTTAGTACTTACCATAATTTCTCTGCCGAGATAACATTTATAGTGTTCCATCCTCCGTGTGGTGTGAGCTGAACACTTTTTCTATTATTAGCCTTTGAGGCTATCCCCTAATGCAAGAGCTTATAAACACACCAAACATTGGGAGTTTAGCCCCACTATTGAAGATTTGACTGGGAGGTCAAAAAAGAATTGAACACATTTGAAAGTCCCTTTGAATTTCATTCGCCTTTGGAAAGCAAAAACGTAGTCAAATCCCAAAATCCTGACGCAGCTACCATATTAATTTTAGAAAGATTTCGTAGGGATCTTCCTCGAGGATTTGCTTTAGATCACGTATTTTTAGAAAGATTTATAGAAGATTTACTCCAAGATTTTATTCTATCCCTTTTTCGAAGATTTGCTTTATTTATTTTAGAAAGTTTGCTTTTAGGAGTTGCTTTACGTAATTTAGAAAGTTTCTTTTCCTATTTAAAGTAGAAGTTGCTTTATTATTTTCTTTAAGGGCCTATAAATAATTTCTCTTTAGTTGTGTTTCTAGCATTCATCCAAGTTTTAATAAAGTTTCATATTTCTCTTTAAGAGTTCTATCTCGGGTGGATTCCTCGGGCAACTTCGTGGCTTCTATACCTAGGTGGACTTGGTGGTAGTTTTAAACTGGCTTATCAATCAACCCTGTCCATAAAGGATTGTGGTGCCTTCACTCCATCATCTATCTTTGCGTATCTTTTAGTAACCCAGATCATCCATCACTTATTCCAACCTTGCATCAAAGTGGTATCGTAGCTCATGATCATGGTCGATCATACAAAAGGGCGTCTGGGTTCTAGACAAGAGTCCTAATCACTTGCCATGGTTCAATGCCCATTGCAAAAACGCATTGTTGATCTTGAATCTATGGTTCAGCGTCTACAAAAGCAGATGACTATCAATGATGATCCTATAGCGTCAAAGACCTTCATAGAAGGTGAAGGTGATGAAAGTTTTGACGAGGGAAATGTGCCGCCTATCCAAGTTCGAAATTCCTAGAGGCGTAAGAAGCCTAAAGACAAGCATTCAAGAGATTATGATTATGGAGGAAGGTATGAAGATCGATACCGCAATGATGATTACTATGAGAAACATAATAATGGTGAAGGTTCCAGATTCAACCAAAGTTTGATATTCCAGAATTTGAAGGAAGAATGCATGTTGGTGACTTTGATTGGCTTATCATCACGAACGTAATGAGTATTGTGATCCCGAGTAGACAATAAAGGTGAAGTCAGGTTATCAAGTGATGCGCAAGAATGCTTTTTCTATGGGGAAAATTTAAAGAGGCAAAAGGTTTACAATGAGATGGCAAGAGGAAGATGATTTTGAAACTGGGAAAAGATGAAGAAAGAATTAAAAGGGAAGTATCTTTCCTTCCACTATTGCTAAGACATTCTTCCTCAAAATTTAGAATTCAAGGTAAGAATTTGATCAGGAGGAGTATTCTGGCTGAGTTTGAAAACTGATGATCAAAGGAGACTATGAGGCTGAGAGCAACGAGCAGCCCGCTCACTTTGCTGGTTTGAGGTCTTTAAATTTCAAATGTTCAATTTGCAGCCATATACTACCCTTCAAGATGTGATAAAGCTTGCCTTAAAAGTCGAGGCTCTAAAAAGTATGGGTTTTACTATAAAATCAGTTAAAGAAGGATTTATCAAGAATTCAATTTCATGAGCTCTAAGGGTGCTAAACCACCCTTAAACCTCAAGTAAAAGTGAAGTGCACAAGCCACAACAAGTGGTCTACTTCAAGTCAAGATAAGGCTTTTAAGTGCCACATATTCGGGGCATATAGCCTTCTAAATGTCCTAATCGACTAGTTGGTCAGCCTAGTTGAAGAAGATGAAGCAGAGGAAGAAGAGGTAGAAAGGGATGAGTTAAGGATGAATCATGAATCGACCTCATGGATGATGGGGTGATGAGCTTACTATGCTCCTAATCGCGGACTTCCCTAGTTGTTCAAAGGAGTTCAAGATTTGTATGGGCCTTGGTGAGGAGAATTTGGTTGCCGCTAATGTCCTTCCCACAAAGTGCACATCTAAGGACAGGTTTGCTTGGTTATTATTACGTGTGTTTCGAGAATTGTGTTTCCTAGAGATGGTGCAAAGCTTGATTTAGTATGATCCACACCCGAAACCTCTATAAACTTAGCTGGCTTCAAGAGGGTAGTGATATCGAGGTAAAGATCGATGCCTTGTCTCTTTATAATTGAAAGCACTCACCAAGACGGCGTATGGTGTGGATGTTGTTCCAATGGATGTTTGGCTTACTTCACACTGAAGTGCCATGGTAATATGATAGGAAGGTCATTTATGATGGCTTCAAGAACACTTGCACATTCCGCAAGGATGGGCACAAATTTGTCTTGGCACCTTTGAAACCGACAATTGCTTCAGTATCCAAACTTGAGGAGAAGAATTCTTTGTTGTCAAAATTTGAGTTGGAGAAAGAAATCAGAGCTGGTTCAGATGTGATTGTACGTTCCAAAATACTCCTAGAATATTTTTTATATAATTTTATTATATATTTCGTATAAATTGAGCCAACTTTGGGTATTTTCCAGAATGTTAAATGAATGTTGATTGAATTATTATACTAAACCAAATGCTGAAATGAGAATTGATTGACCAAATCTACTCATGTAAAGGGCAAATTTGAAATTTGTAAAATGAGGACCTAAGGGTCAATTGTAAACAAGTTTATATGTTCATGTAAATATGAGAGTTGAAGTGCAAATAAAATGAAATAATGGGCGATAAAGCAACAGGAGAGAAACTTAAGTCAAAGAATGTATTTTTTTGTGGCAAACAAGGCCTTATGAAAAATAAGTGACTTACTACAAAAAATGAGAAAATGAGAATAGGTGTGGAAGGCCAAACATAGCCTTACACTTAAACAGATAAAGACCAAAATGGTTTTGAGTCATTCAGCAACTCGCTTTGAGAGAAGGAAAGGAGAAAAGGGGAGAAGAGGCTGTGGCTTGGGAAATATCAAGTCTTAGGTGGGGTTTCTTCCTACTTCTTTCTCCTTTGTGATCAAGCAACTTAGAAGTGAGATTCAAGAGGTTAAGGTAAGAAAACAAACCCTAGCTTCATCTTTGTGATTTGATAATGGGAAACCCCAAATGTGGATAAAAAGAGTTTTATTTTGTTTTAAAATGAGTTTTTGGGGTTGTTTTGGGTTGAGTTTGGAAGAGTATTGTTGGTTGGATTGGTTTTGTGTAATGTTTGTAAAAGGGAAATGTTGGGTTTTCAAAAGAAATGTTGTCAAAATTTTGTCAAGACCCATGTTCTTGTTTTGGCTATAGATTACTTTATAATCATCCAAATGAAGTGATTAAAATTTTAAAGAACCATAAGAGATAGGTATACAAATGTATGTATGGACTAGGAGCAAATTGTAGCTCTAAGGCTCCCAACACTTAAGTTTAAATGTGAGCTCCTGTAGCTCATGGGTTATGCCTGCTTGGGTATTATTATAGTGGCTTGAATATAGTTGAGCTTCACTCATCCAAATCAGTGATTCAAATTATGGGTAAAATATACTCTAGGGGAATAATTTAATTCAAGGAAGTGGCACAAATTGTAACCTCAAAGTTCCCAATTTTTCTAAAGTGAGCTATGTATAAGAACAAATTGACTCTCTCGCTCGGCATATTTGAGTAGTATGGATGTAAATGAAATAACTTGAGTTTTGGTGATTAAACTGGATGATTTTAATCGAGAATAAACCTTAGAACCATAGCTTCAAATGCGTAGGAGGAACCATTAATAATATATGGAGTTAAGACCCTTTGAAATTGAGAAAAATAGTAGGTAACCGAGGAGTCAAGTATGTCGACTTCAGTTTGGCATTAAATGTCAGAATTTGTGTTTCAGATCCAAATGAGATGATTCAAATTCCTAATAAAAATAGACTCATAGAGATAAACTTTTCTTGAAGGAAGCATGAGCAAATTATGGCTCATGTATCCCCACAAAATTTTGCAAGTGAAGGGGTATTGGTTGGACATAAACTCTGATCAAAAACTCATAGAATAGCCTACTAATATGTGATTGCTGTATCTAATGTGGCTAACGAGGAGGGAAAGTCTAAGATTGAAGTCAAGATTCAAGATCGGAATCAAAGTGATCATTTTGGTTTGTTCTATCTTCCTATTCTCGCTTCAAGATTTGAAATCCGTTTGTTCTAAATGCATAAGAAAATCATATTGAATTGTTTTAATTGATTTGAAGAAATTGATTGTGAAATGTTTGCAAATGAAAATTGCACTAGTATTGAAAATAAACCGTTTATACAAATGTACATATTGTATTGTATGTTGCTATAAAACATTGAACGCCTTAATTGAATGTTAACCGTTTAGTTCAGATGAAGGATAGATTGGTATACCAATAGGGTCAAAATACAAGATCGCGACCATTGTGCTGGATGTCATCCGATCAGCAAATGTAGTTTAGCTGCAGTAGTTTTATCTATGCAAAAAAAGCGATTGAATGTGAGCAAAAGCAAGATCAAGGAGCATCAAGGAGCATCGAGTCATAAAGAAGGAATTTCGAAGTATGTTCCGACATATGCATTCACCCCATATCTCTTTTTGAACATTGATATTTTGTAAAAACAATTTTTAACTCAATATCTATTTGTAAATCATTTGAAAAGCTTGATATGTCTTTATGGTACTTGTATTTGCGATAATGAAATGAAATGGCCTTACCCCTTTAAAAACGCTTCGCATATTTTGAAAAGGATTTATGCTAATCAAGGTAACGCTACGACGTGTTTTTGATAAATGATTTTGATAAGGTGATTGAAAGTGACATTAGAGCAACCTCGGACTTGTCTCGACCAACCCGGCCGGGCCGGAAAGGGGTGCTACAGTGATGGCCTTGGTTGCTGTTGAAGAAACCGAAAGTAAGAAGGAGATCCTAAAAGAAGTAGAACCAATTCTAGAAGAATTTGTTGATGTAGTACCTGAGGAGATTCCACACGAGCCGTCTCATGAGATATTCTCAACAACAAATGTAATTTGACTCAGGTTTTGCTTCTTTCCCTAACAAATCGTGCCTATAGGATGAGTCCTAAAGAACATTAGGAGCTTTACAAGAAAAGTTTATGAGTTTCTGACAAAGGGCTTATTCAGAGTGAGTAAGAGTCCTTAAAAAGTTATTTCTACCCCTGCTAGTACCAAAGAAGGATGGATTCGGAGGATGTGTGTCAGATAGTGTAGGGGTCAACAAAATTACTATTGAATATTGATTTCATTCCAAGACTCATGATTTGTCGATCATCCTATGGCATCCATCTTCCAAAATTGGATTTGAGGAGTGGATACCATCAAATTCGTATGAGGGAAGGAGATGAATGGAAGACTGCCTTTAAAACTTGAGATGGGCTCTATGAGTGGATGGTAATGCCATTTGGGCTATCCAATGCCCCTAAGACTTTTATGAGGTTTATGAGTCATATCCTTGGTGCCATGCATTGAAATCTGTGGTGGTATACTTGATGATATTTTGATCATGATCTTTAACAAGAATTTGATGGAGCACTTAGAGCATCCGAGGCAATTGTCTTCATTCTAAGGGACCAACGATTATTTGCCAACTTGAAGAAGTGTGACTTCTATGCCAACAAAATCATATTTCTTGGTTATGTGGTTACTAAAGATGGAATTGAGATGGACCGAAGCAAGATAGAGGAGATCACAAATTGGCTAACTCCTAGCTCGATCCATGATGTGAAGTAGTTTTCATGGGCTAGTCTCTTTTATAGGAGATTTATTCACTGGTGGATTTAGCTTCTATAATGGCTCAGAATCAAATGCTTAAAGGGAGACAAATTCAAGTGGACTAAGAGCCAATGGAAGAAAGCTTCAAGTTGGATTAAGAAGAAAGTAAATTGAAGCCCCATGTTCGATTTCACCGACAACAAAGTGTTCAAGAAGAGTGTGATGCATCTGGGTTGGGATTGGTGTTGTCCTAGTCAAGAAGGAAGACCCATCGCTTTTAGTGAGAAGTTAAATGAAGAAAAAGGAAGCATTCAATTCATGACAGGGATTTCTATGCTATCTATGTAATCTTTATTCCATCGAGTCAATACTTACTTTGTAAACCATTTGCGTTTTCTCACTCGCTTAGCACTAAAATTCATCACACCTCAACGGCAAGTTGAATCGAAGACATGCGACATGGTGGAATTCTATAAGTGTACAATTTCACAATCACATAAAGTAGGTTCTGGCACATCGTCACAGATGCCTCGGTAAACATGCCTTGGTGACTTCCATGCAAGTCGGCGAAGTTAGATTCGATGTGTTAAAGGAACTATATGAGGAGGATCCTGATTTTGGTGAAATCTGGATGGTATCCAATCGACAGGTTTCCTTTAAAGCTAGGGTTTAAGGTAGATCGATTATTCTTTAAATGAAACACTCTTTATGCATCCAAATTGCTCGAGATTGGAGTATTTTCGATGAGTTGTACGGTGAGCATTAGAGGGGGTACTTGCAGCTAAAACCTTAGTTCTGCTGGAAGGCATTGTTTTTTCGCCTAAGCTAGAGTTGAGCTGCATTTGTCAAGAAGCTTGTTGTGTGCATGATGGCTAAAACTCATGGAAACAATGCGGGACTATATACACCACAAGCAATTCCAAATATGCCACGTGGAGGAGGTTAGCTTGATTGTGTGTGTTAGACAATGAAATACAAAAGAAAAAAACAAAGATCTCGACATGGTCAGTTGCTGAAAATTTTTCAAAGATGGCCCACTTTATACCATGCAACAAGTCTAATGATGCTTTGCATGTTGCTGACTTGTACTTCAAAGAGATTGTGCGCTACATGGTCTTCCCAAGATTACTAAGCCATCGAGACCTAAGTTTCTCAATCACTTTTGAGAACCCTATGGAGGAAACTGGGACTTTATACCATTCAATACTTCTTATCATCCCTGACTAAACCTAAGTTACTAATAAAAGCTCGGGAAATTTTCACGAGCGCGAGAAAGAACGCGGAAGAGTGGTTCTGATTATGCCCCAATTGAGTTTGCCTACGAGACCCTGATAAAGTGGGGAAACGATGATACAAAGTTGCAAAACTGGGAATTTCTCTAGATCTCGGATGACAACACAGATCACACCGTTGAGTTCGTCTCGCGAAATCTAGGTACACAGTCAAATTTCGTTGAATTCCGAAACAGTCGGAATTTGGCATGTGGCATGAGGATTGCATGCCATGTGGCACTTGAGGGCAGGACACTTGGCACATTAGTGGAGGCCAAGTGTCAATTTTAAATCATGCATGAAAGATAGTGGTAAGGAAGGGATATGGCGACATGTGGCATGCTTAGTGTCAAGGAAGCATGAGGTGTTCTACACCTGGAAGTCTTCCACCTAAGAGAAACTGGGTTCTATGGGATGAAAGAGAATAAAAAGGGAAAAAGGGGGAAGAGAAGGAAGGAGAAAAGAGAGAACCAGCAGCTTCCTCTCGATTTACAAACGGGGAGAGTCAAGAAGAAGGGAACTGGATCTACGCTTCAAGAGGTGTAGGCTCTTCCACTCCTGCTAATCTTCATTTTTAAAGCCATGACATGGCTATGAGGTGTAGCCCCAGGATAATATGTCCAAAGAACAAATTTTTGACATAAACCTGTTGTTAAATGGGACCTGCTTGTCCTGTTTGTGGCTTCCAATCAGGCGTTTTCTGAACCCATTTTGCCAGGCAAATATGATGTTGATGATCTTGTCAGGTGTTATTGCTTGTTTGAATAACATGCAAATTATGTGAATATTGATGTTGATATACTCATGCTTTATATATTAACATGATGCTTGGAGATTGAAGTGATGAATGAACTGCTGCATGTAGTTTTCTATGCATAACATTTGAGATATTATGCAATGATACATCATCGCATGTGCACCTGCACATCGCTGTGAATCGGGTGAGTGCATGAACAAATGGGGGTACTGAGGGGTTCCCGCAATAGTGGTTCGAGGGTTGTCCAACAAATTATAATGAGGGTTGTCCAATAAATTATTTTCGGAGGTTTGTCCAATGAACTCATCGTAGGGTCATTTTAATAAAAGGGTTCCTGAGATGGTCCAATGGTTCGACACTCGAGGTGGTCCAGCTGGATTTTAAAATGCTTCTGCTTGAAAAATAGCTTCAGCACATGACAATTGCATGTGTGGAGGGAGAGGAGACTCCTGAAACTGGAAGATGACATAGACATTCATATAGAGATATGCATATTTTATATGAATGTGTGTGAATGATTTTGTGGATTGTCATTGCATGCACTTAGGTGGGGAGTAAATTTTTAGAGACTTCTTTCCGGGCATAGCTCACCCTCAGGAAAAACATCAGGTACTCGGGAGGTACACCCAAGAGAAGGCACTTCATGAGGCCATAGTTGAGAAGAAGGTCAAAGATGGCTTGTTATGTATTTTGTAAAAGTCCGTTAAAACCTCGATTTGTTATATACCTGGATCATATCCAGCTTTCAGAATGAGATAAATTGTAATTAAACTCAGTTCATGTTTAATACAATTTGCAAAGGTTTTCTCACCTTTTATTTCTCATCTGACTTTTAAGACTGATTTTTTTGGGTAGAAAAGGGAATTTGGCCCCGTTTCCTTCCGGTATATTGCACTCCATCAGTAAGCTTGATGTAAAGCTGAATAACCCAATCGGACTCCTACAAGCCCAAGTTATACTTTTACTCATAAGGGTCCGAGAGGATGAGCCAGTGGACGAGCTCATCTAGCTCGAACCGACTCTTCTTGGTCGAAATGAGCTCTCCGCATGAGCCGTGGTCGAGCTCAAGATGAGCCGTGTTGAGCCTTTTCCCGCATGAGCCTTCATGCTGAGCTCCCACATAAGCAGCTGAGCCTCCCGCATGAGCCATGCCGAGCCTTCCGCATGAGCCGTACCGAGCCCTCCCGCATGAGCTTCAACCTCCTGCGGCTCAGCTCTCCCGCACGAGTCGCGATGAGCCGACCCTCTTGTGCCGAGCCTTCCGCATGAGCCGCGACGAGCTGACCTCGTGTCGAGCCTTCCGCACGAGCTGCACCGAGCAATCCTCTGCGGTCGAGCCTCCGCATGAGCCGACCTCCTCGCGGCCGAGCCTTCCTCGCATGAGCCGCAGGAGGTCGAAATGACCCCTTGGTGGCTCTCCCCGGCCGAGCCCGCCAGGAACGAAAGGCTCCTACCGCGCAACCCTCTTGTGTGTGGGCAGGATCACACCTGTCCAAGTCCGTTCACGTTGCTCAGACTCTACTAAAGACCCTTGAGTTCCAGAATCCATCTATATATGGCCTAATATAACTGAGCCTCAGGCCAGTTCGGAAAAGACAGATTGGCCAGGTGCCTGCTGGGCCTCGCACGTCATTTGCCGCCTCATATGGTGCCGCCAACTGATGACCAAAACTCGTCCAAGTCCGCTTCTGTGTTCTTAGACTCTATGGAAAGCTCCTTGAGTCTAGAATCTGACCACATGCCTATGGATGGCATTTAGTGCTCAAATATAGCCGAGCCGACCTCTTATGGCCGAGCTGACATCCTTTGGCCGAGCTGACCTCGTCTAGGGAATGAGCTCGGCAATGCCAACTTCGGATGACCATAACTTCCTCGGCCCAAAGTCCGTTTTTGTGTTCTTGGACTATATGAGATCTCTCTGAGTCTAGAATCTAACCATATGTCTATGGATGGCATTTGGTGCCTCATGCATAGTTTGAAAATTGATCATTGCACTGGCACTAATTAGTAGAATCTTGAATGAGATGGACTATAAAAGTCATTGCTTAATAATTGAGTGACACGTGAATATAGCGTGAATGAGGCTATTAAATAGCTCGTTGAAGGTTACCTATGAACAAAAAAATAGACTCTAATTTAAAGTCACACCTACAATAAGTCCATGCATAGAACTGTTGGGAAAAGTCCATTTTAGGTAGTCTATGGACTACAACCGATTAGACCCAGGGAATTAGCACCCCATGATAATATTAAACAATTTAGTGGAGATGCTGAAGTTAAATCCAAAGAGATCATGAAGTTGCAGGAAGAAGTTTGCTTGAAGATTGAGAAGTAGAATGCCAAATATGTGGAACAAGCAAATAGACGCCGCAAGTATGTTGAGTTTGAGGTTGGCGACTTGGTTTGGGTACACCTTCACAAGGATAGGTTTCTACTAGGAGTTTGAAAGCCTGCCAAGGTAGATGACCAAGGTTATAAAAAAAAAAAATTGGAGAAAATGCCTCATAAGTTGTAGCTCTGGGATGAATATGAAATTCTCCAATGTTCAACGTTAAGGACTCAGGGCTTATCACCGCGAAGACTTAAGGGCAACTCTTTTCCCAACTATGGGGGATTGATGCGTGAGCTTCTATAAACACACCAAACATTGCAGCTTTGGCCCTAATTATCAAGAATTAGATTGGGGAGGCCAAAGGCATTGAACACATGTGAAAACTCCCTTTTTGGACCTCCTATATCATCTTGGAAAGCAAAAACATGGTCAAACTTGCAAATCCTTGATGTAGAGCTCCATTGATTTTAGAAAGATTTGTCGCAAGATCTTCTGATGATTTGCTTAGGATATTGTGGTATTTTTTAGAAAGATTTACTGAGATTTACTTCCAAGATTTCATTCTATCACTTTAGAAGATTTTCTTTTATTTATTTTAGAAAGTTTGCTTAGGAGTTTCTTTATGTAATTTTAGAAAGTTTATTTTCCTAGCTAAAGTAGTTACTTTATTTGCTTTAGAAAGTATAAAGCCTTATAATATTCCCTTTAGTTGTGGTTTTTTCATTTATTCAAGTTTTAATGAAGCTCTTTGGGATTTCTCTTTTAAGAGTTCTTCTATCTCTGGGTGGATTCTCTGGGCGGTTCATGGCTTCTATACCTAGGTGGATTCTTTGGTATGGTTCTTTTATCCATGACAACTCAACCCTGGTCCATAGTTGATTGTGACACCTTCACTCCATCATCTATCTTGTGTGATCTTTCAATAACCTTTATCATCCATCACTTAGCCCTAACCTTGCATCATCCCCCTAAATCGTGTCTTACATGTTAAGAAAATATATTTCTATTTAAACTCATTGTACCATAATAAACTTACTACAAGTAACATATTATTAAAAATGATTTACTAACTTGCTCAAAACACAACAAAGCAAAGCTTTAGACTCGGATGTGTGATAAATCTTTTGTTTAGCTTTATTTTCCTTGTTTATTTTCGAGATAAGCTATATTTGATACGAAGACAAATGTGAAGAAAAGAATAAATAAGTAATTGCTAAAAAACACATCATTAGTGTAGCACCCCTTTTCGGTCTGACCTAATTGGCGGATCCGAACTGAAACCCTAGGGACGCTCATTTTAATTCTTTTTATTTACCTTTTTATTTATTTTTTCAAAATGTCGTAACATCGAACTTTCGCCCGAATTCGAATGGCGATCCGAACCTTCTTTACATTTTCTACTTATCTTATCAAACATTTATTTATGCCATTTCTTTAGTTTCAATTATGCAAAGCATTTTTCAAATGGTAGGCCCATAAACCTTACTTATACAATTCGCTTACAAAATGGCTTATTCTTCTACAAAATGATACACAAAACAATGGTTCGATTTCAACCCTTTGTTCAAATATCATGGGTTCAAAAGACATGAGATGTAAATGATGGGGTGTATACTTATGCGCCGCTTACTTTCTATGACTCGCGCTTTGATCTTGCCTTCTTCCTCGCTTACTCAAACCCCGTGCATAGATAAAAAATCTATAATGCTAAGCATTTTCTATGCTTATGGTTCTATAGCGCTCTATTCCAATTTTCAATTTAACATGACATGCATTTATCGCAAAAATCATGCCTCTTTATATCAAACAATACTCATGCTTTAACTTTCACATGTTTTCACTTTTATATGCTTTCACCTTTCGAATCATTGATCATATCAAATATGCATTTGCGCATGCAACAAATCATCTACGCTTCACTTCATGAGATTTAAACATACACTCTTAAAGATGTGTTTAGTTTTTACAAATTCTACTTACACTCCATCAAGTTAGTTATTTTAATTTATCTATTCAATTCATTATTCATGACGGATTCGCTGAGAATCCCGCTCTTTTTTTTATCATTCGATAATGTGCTTACACATTTCACAAATTTCGTTCTCGCATCATGACGGATGCCGATTGGAAAACCCTCGACATGTGGTATTTAAACGTCATATGACCATCATGACGTGATGCCAATTGGTGCATCCCACTAAGTGGGAACATTTCTTTAATGTCATACACCATCATGACGCGATGCCGATTGGGCATCCCACCAAGTGACATCGATTACTCGAGTTGCCATGACGGACCGCTTGCGAATCCCGCCATGTCGTCGCCTAAGATATCGATTCAATTCAAGATGTCAATAATTGACCAATTCGTTTATAATTCAATTAATCACTCACATGCAATTAATTGTCAATCATTTCAATTGTCACATTTTCAAATCCATATGCACTTTCGTAATATCATTTCAAAGATATACTCATTCCATATAATCATTTCATTTATTTGGTATGCTACTAAACATCGGGAATAAAAGATAGACGTTGAACAAAACTAAGCTGTTGGCTCTCGTTTCCTTCCCTTTGATCTCGGTCCTAGGTTAGGTGATCCTCACCCATCCCTAGTCAATAACAATCACGCCACTCTTAGTGGATAATTAATTATTATAAATTTGTTAACTAGCCTGGTTACACACTAAGTCCGCCTAAAGATTCATCTTCGCTTTACCGAGGCGAGGTACTGCATTATTTTTCATTTAGTTTCATTCTTATTTGAACCCTCATTAGTCATTTATTAGGGTTCCTAAACAAGCGTGTACGAATACGAGGTGTTCGGAAACAAAAATCCGAAACTTTCTCAGGAAAAGTGCCCACGTCGCGGCCAGAAGCGCCCGCCGATACATAGTACGCTTACGCTGCAAACAGAGCGCGGGAGGCCTTTGGCCCTTCACGAAGCTCGGTGGCGAAGCAACCCTTCTTGCGCGTAAGGACTTCATTATGGGCGAAGGTGTCTTCGGCCATGGCGAGGGTGCCTTCGCCATGGCCAGAGGGTGCCCTTTCGTCGCGCGAAGGCCTGCTTGGCCCAGATTCTTTCCTTTTGCAATTTTCTCCAAAAATCACTCAAAACACAAAACAAATTATGGAAACTCTCCCAAGGCATCCTAATATCATCCTAAACCAACCATGAGCAAACTTATGGATGATTAAGGTTTTCTAACCCAAATATCATTCAAAGAAATCTGTGGCTCAGGTAATACCTGAATCACTTTTGAATCTTCTTCACCCAAGATGCTTGATCATTCAGAAGCAATGAATGGGAAGAAATCCCACCAAAATACTTCTTCTTACAAAACCCTAGCTTCTACTCTCACTCTTGTCCCTAAAATGTTTTTGCTCAAATGAGCATTATAAGACAAAAAATGCCTTAAGTCATGTTTTCACCCTAAGGCCATGTTTGGCTTGTTCATTAAATCCATTTATCATTTCAAGTATTTTTCACTTATCGGGTTTTCATTTATCATTTAATTCAGTTCTTGGATATTTAAGCTCATTCTCATTAGACCCTTAGTTCCTCATTTCACATTTCCAAATTTGCCTCTTTTTCACTGGGTCTATTTCCTGCTACAATCAATTTCATTTTAGCATATATTTAATCATATGCTCACATATTCAGTCTACATTTATCATTTTCTACAATGAACAATTTATCAATTCTCCTGAAAACCCAAGTTTGACTCCAATTTATACATGGAATATATAATAAAATTATTATAAAAATTTAGGTATTTTTAATGTTATAATTAGAGTCTTTACATGTGCTACTTTTGAACTCTTTAATTACATATGCCATTTCTAGTTAGCATTAGATACTAATGGCGGCTTATGCCTCAACCTTTCCTCATACGTTTAAGTTACTTTTTTCCCTGGAATTTAATTATTTCTCACATTGGTAATATCATGTTTTTTTTTTTTGTACAGTTTAAATCTCCAACCTAATTTGATATTCACACATACTTGATTAATCATTTGATTTAGGTTTTTTTAGTCTAACTTAAATAAAGTTAAACTTGTGCTAAGCTTTTAACAACTAATGCCTAACAAAATTTAAAGTTTCTGTGGATACTCTATGGTATATATTATTCGGTGGTAATAATGTTATTTTTTATGTTTTTAGAAAAATAAAAATAGCTCCATAATGATAACAATATCCATCGCCTAACAACACCTATCATGTATTTACAATCTTGTTTAGGAACAAACTAACAATTATTATTTGTTATAACTATTAATGGATTAACAATCCTAGACAAATGATGTTGGTGAACATTAAACTCTTTGAGTTATGAAAAATTTGTCAGACTAAATGTCCTTCACAAAAAGTAAAATTACCAACACCAAGAAAACTATAGCAACAAGACAACCACATTACATTTTATTCTAGAAAAAAAGAAGAATAAAATACAAACAAACTCTAATCATAAGACATCCAACAACTACATCATCAAATACCACTATCTTCATGACCATCATCTTCATTCACATAATCATCCACTTCCTTTGCAGCACCATCCTCTTCATTCCCATCACCCCACTTCCTCTCTAGCAACATCATCTTCTTCACTCCTATCACCAACCACCATTTATATTGTTCTTGGTTTTCCCTTCAATGTTCAACAATGTCCTAATTATACTATCACATACATTATTCTCGATATACATTACATCTAAATTATGACGTAAAAAGAGCGTTTTCCAATATGGTAATTGACAAAATATGCTTCTTTTTTTTCCAATTGTATTGATGTGTAACATTTTCCCATTTTATTTTTAGTGACCTTCCCATAATAACAAGTTTTGCTAGTTCATTATTGCAAACTCCATCAACTCGGGATAATATGGTCAAAAGTAATCTGTTGGATTTTTCCATTAAATGACCTTTTATCATGTCTGAATATATAATAAGTTAGAAGAAACCAACGATGACCCATGTAAGATAACTTCCTACCATGTTATAATCAACAAGAGCAAGTTTTGTTTTTACAACAAGGAAAAGCAAATTGTCCCTTTTTACTCCAACTTGAAAATTCGCATATGTAGGAAAGTCACTAATTGTTCACAATATGGCCGCATGCATGCGAAAATTTCATTTACTTGCAACGCCATAGGTAATCTATGTCTCTATACAGTTCTCAGAATCATCTATTAAGGGTTGTAAGTACACATCAATGTCATTTCTAGGAGTAATCAAGCCAAGAATAAGCAATGATAACATGAAAAATTGTTGCTTCATACACATCTAAGGTGGCATGGTGTATGAGATTATAATAATTAGTCATGTGCTATGGGTAATAGACATGCTACTAAATGGTTTGAACCATGACTATTCAACCCTAGTTTGACATTGTGATAATCCGATGCAAATGTAGGATGTAAAGATCAATTGTTTTACAAGATTGTTGAGTCTAATTAGATGTCTCATTAAGTCATTAAGAAGGCGGCCTTATGCTTACCACTTCACGTAGAAGCCATTTTTGATGACATAAAACAACCTTTTGAAGCCTTGGTATTAGAGGGAAGGTGTTGCAAAACCTTAGTAGGAATTTTCTTTACCTTAAACATGTTCTTAAACCATCCAGAATTAAACTCAACATTCTTCCATCGAAAGGTACCACACATGTTACATTTGTCGGAATTGATTCTCCTCAGAAACAAATATGCAATTTTGTCGCATACATCTATCTTTTATAATGAATCACAAGTCAACAAAGATTTTTTTAACCTCATAATAGTTGCATGGAAAGTTATCATCCTTAAGAAGTGTCTCCTTCAATAATTCTAATAACATTGTGAATGGTTTATTGCTCCATCCATTAAGGCACTTCATGTGATCAATCTTATGATAAATGCTAATTTCGTGAATTTAGTAAAACCATAATATAATTCATTTTCTGGATCCTCTAAGAAGTTGTAAACCTTTTTTGCTTCATCATTCCTGCTCTTTCAGATCAATATCAATATGTAGAATTTCATTTTCTTATGACATATTAGTAGTATTTGGCATCCTAAATGCATCATGTACAAATCTATGCATATTGCCATTGATGAGTGTGAAACTCATGTAGCTTTAAATCCATTTTTGCATGCATATTTGAGGCTTTAATGCTTTGTTTTATTGCAAAATTATGGAATCTTCTCTAAATTATTGTTTTTCACAAATTATTGTCAAAAGATGCAAAAAGAGCAACAAAAGAGGCCTAAAAGACTTAAATCAGAAGAAATTGGAATTGTCGCGACATTTCAACTTATGTCGCGTGATAATGAAAGAGAAGAGCGTCCCTTGAGCAAGAGCATATTGTCGACATCCATCCTTAAAGGAATGTCATAAAATGTCATGACAAAGCCGCGACAATGTCAAGACCAACCAGTTGGACTCATAGTGTTATGGAAAATTTATTTATGTCACGACAATTCCATTCAAAGGTCAACAATTGCAATATCAAGAGACATTGTCACGATAACAATGAAGACACAAATTCAGAAGACAATGTTGCGACAATCAACATAATGTCTGACAACTTGTCCAATATCAAAGGCAAATCATCAAGTGGAGTATCGCGACAACCTCACCACAACGTCAAGACACATATGAGGTGTACCATAATGCTCATGACAAATCATCCTACGGGCTTGCATTAAAGTCCACAAAGCCTAAGTCAATCAGAGCCTAGCAAATGCATCGACTATAAATAAAAAGAGATGGGCGTTTATAAATATACGAAGAACGGAATGTAGAGTGAGAGTTGAGTAGAGAGTAAGTTAGAATTAAAATAGAAAGCATAGAGTTTTGTAAATAGTTTTCTATTACTTTCTTTCTTTTCGTTATTTTTCATTTTTTTATTAGAATAGTTTATCTAAACTAAGTTTTGGAGGAAAGATTATTGAAAACCAAGCTATATTTACAGCCTGAACTTAATGAAGTAGAAAACGTTGTTTGAATTCTTCTTCCTCGTTTTCTTAATTATGATTATAATGGACTTGTTTAAACAACTTGTCATTGTTATGTGTAATCCAATGATGGCAGGCTAAATCCCTTATGGGAAGGGATTGATGATGTGATTGCTATGTTTGCAGATTTAATGAGGGTTGTGGTGTTGAATTTTGAATTGGCATATTTAGTTCAGATGTGTATTTTTCTTGTGCTTGATATATTAATTCCATGAACCAAAAGACAGGAATTGTTCCAACACCTGATATCTAAGGTCCTCTCTAATGACAGTTAAGGTGTGTTCCTGAGGCTAAGAACATTGACCTCTTGGTTCATGAATTAATATTTTAAGAACTTGTCTCATTTTAATCAAAATATTTCATTTCTTTCAATAGAAATGAATGCATTGGTTAATTTGCAGAGTGTGAATTAAGTATGTTGAAGAAAGCTTTTGTTTGGCCCCGGTTTTGGGAGTAAGTTAACTCATCCTAAGAATTGGTCAAGAATCCTGGCTTTGAAGTCATCCAAGTCTTAAAGGGAATAAGATCTTAAAGTAGATTTTTAGGACACATGTCAGTCTCGGTTTGGAACACGGTAGTCTAAAATTAGAAATCTGTGTTTCAAGGTTTTAGTCAATACCGCATCAACATACCCTTGGACAATTCTTCAGGTTCAACCCATAACAAATTTGTTTTTATGAACCAAGTGCAAGCTAATAGTCACATTGTCAATTCCTTTCGTTGTTTACTCAACCAAAGAAATCACTGAAGTTGTTGTACTAGACAATCTTATTTAACATTTAAAATATCTACTTTGTTAAATAGCCGCTTTACAATATTGAGAAATCTAACTTCAAATATAGATCCTTGAGTAGTTTAATTACTTAATTTTGAAATTCTTATTGATCCCAATGGGTACGATATCTAGACTTTAAAATCCACTTTACTACTATTGCTTTTACCCGTGCACTGCAAGAAGCGTACCAAGTTGTAGTTAAATAGTTTAAAATAAGAAGAGTAACAACTTGAATCACAACAAGTTTTTGATGTAGCTACTGGGGACTTAACAAGTCTATGGTTGCAGTGTTAGAAATTTGGCCAGCTAACAGTCATAAGGTTTATCTTCAAAGTCATCATTATCTATTAACTCATCGAACTCATATTCACCATGCATCACCCATCAAACATAGTTCCTAGCTATCACATAGTCTTGCAAATGACTTTTCATAACTTGTGTATTATGTAATAGACAATTGTTACTATGAACATAAGAACAAGGTAACTTGTCACTTTGAGGAGAATTGTTAAAGGAAAATTCCAAGAATTCTAAAGAATCTCATTATCGTTTTCCAAGCTCACCCTTGACTTTTGCATCCATGACTTTGTCTATCGGGCATTTCTCTTATTGTTTCTTTTAACTATATGAAAACAATTTGTTATTGTCGCCATAATGCATGTTATGTGCATTGCAACATTCCAACATCCTCAACCGAGGTGGTGGTTCCTATCCAATATAACAAATACATAATCCTAATGAGTCCGGCTCTATTATGTTTCATTTAATTTAAGAAATTTTTGAAGATTTCCCATAGCCTCCCAAGTAATAAATGGGTGAGGTACACTGGACCTTGTCTAAATATGCAACTGTGTTAAAGGATGACTTCGAAATCTCTTAAAATGAATCAAACATAAAGAATAACTTCCATAGGAATTATGTTTCTCTTATGCTATCCATTAGATAATTCATGATCATTTGTAGGCAACTAATTCTTTATCACATACTAGACACATAGAAGAGTTTTCAACTTGAGATAAGTTCATTGATAAAAATCAATTCACTCTTTGACAACTTCAATGTCTTCAGTATGCAACAACAAAATTTTTTTGCCTCCCAAGGATACTTGAACGGGAAATCTAAGGTTGTAAGTTTTAACTTAATTATTGTTATTTGTAGCCATTTAAAATATCACATTGAATATATGTTTTTTTTTTTGTTCTACTTTCTTGATGGACAAATGAGCCATTGATTGTTCATTTATATTCGTGAAAGTCTAAATCAGAATTTTCATATCCACCTTGGCTAAAAGTGAGAACTATAGTGAGTTTACAAAACAGAATAAATTTCTGTTTCATGTAGCAATTTTTTAATCAGTTTATTAGTACTGAATTTGAATTGGCCAATGGAATTACTCCAAGCAATAAAATATTTCCTAAAAGTGGCCAAGTACATCATCCAAATTAAGGTGGAAAAGCAATTCTAACATTTATTTAGTGTTGGCAAGAAGTTATTTGGGGTGACATGAATCCACCTAGTGTTCTATACTACAATATGATTAGCAGGGTTTCACGGAACAACCTCTTACAACTCAGAACTGATAAGTTTATTTTTCTAAATTTACCAAGTATTCATGTTTTCAAAATAGAATTTTCCCAAAGCTAAATTGTAATTAGAATTGAGAAGATGGTGGAAACAAGAATGGGCAATTGAGGGCATTCATGTGTAGGTGATGGTGTTTAGGACATGTGAATGACCAGTAAATCTCAATAAAGAGCATCAGCAACTAGGCTAAATTACACGTGCATAACATGAGTCAGGTATATGCCTGAGCTTTATCATTACTCTACTAAGGTGAAATACCTACTTTCAAGTGAAACTCCATGCTTTGCTTACAATGTGGAAGCATCATGTTTGGCAGATAAGTGTTTTTAATGATGGTACTAACAAAGAAAGGAGATTTTAACCTACTCTACCAACTCATCTATCATTCCCATACACAACTCATCTACCAAAATAGAGCATCCAAGACATGGATAAATATATTAAAAGGAGAAACTGAGTAGGAATAATTTCAACTTTTGTCCGTATAGGTGTCAGGAGGGTATTGGTCTAATCACCGGTTAGTTAAAAATGTCACATGCCATTATCTAATTGGATCCAAAATTTCTTATTTTTTAAAAAAAATCAATTTAACTGCCATGCTATTTCTTATCTCGTTGTATGTTACTATTTAGTTGGCCTCCAAAAATTTTAATTTTTTTTAAATAGTTTTATTCCCACCCTATCCTCTCTCTATCTTTTTCTCTCTTTCTTGCGGTAGTACTCGTGATAGAGACGAGGATGATCTTAGATTCGCATTTGATTTCAACAACCTGTTGGTAGAACTTTCCACCGATGAGCTGATGGTGGCAAGATTCGGCCTCTCTGGCCGCCTCCTTGGTTGCAGATTAGCAACGACAACCCAGACAAGATTTTCAAGAGCGCGATTTTGTTTCCGAAATCGCCCAGATCGTCGAGGAACATATTCTCGCCGTGGCATAGAAAAGAGAAGGATCCGTTTCAAGCAGCGATCGAGCGGACCAGGAAAGACGTGGGAACTGAATCTCAGTACCACAGTGAAAGGGAACCAAAAACTCGACCGTCGACATCGTCGTATTCAGAAACGTCAACGGCGGGAACTACGAGGAAAGTGACAAGGTCTTGGTCGTCATTGAGGGTTTCGAATGATCGCATCTAGAAGCGAACAAAGTCTACCACAGAACATTAACGATTCAAATTCCTTAATACCTTCTTCAAAAGGATCAAGAAAATGGAGTTATTCCGGTGGTGGTGGAAGAGGAAGAGGAGAGATGGGTGGGGATTAAACTGATTTTTTTTTCTAAATAAAAATTTTGGGGACCATTAGACTGACATTTTTTAAACCTGTTTAACCAGTTTCCTTTTTAATGGGACCAATACAATACAGTAACCCCTAAACTTAGGATTATTTCTAGTTAATCAAAAGTGGGGACTATTTATAGAAGACAAGCGAAAGTTTAGATTATTCTTATCAATTTTCCCTCTTAAGAAAGAGGACAAACAGAAAGAAGGGGGCAGGTTTCGGAATGAAGAACACTAGAACAATAATGGGGAGAGCTGGATATTTTTGTAGGATTTATATCTGAGATGAATTTTTAAATAATAATCAATTATGCAAATCACAAGAGAAGAAAACTTCTAATACATGAAGGACAGAAGGAAAATTCCTCAGATGGAAGCAGAATAAATCAATAAATACATAAATGAAGAAGAAGAGGAAAGCAAGAAAAAGCAAGAACAACCATCACAAACAAATAAAACCCCAGACATGAAAATATGGTCATGCTTGTGCTAATTCTGCATCCCTAGGAAGGGGACTCTAAAATCTATTCAACTCAACAAAACCTGTTAAATAATTGGAACAGAATTTCTGACAAGGATTCAAACCCATTTGCTACACAATACAACCTATATGACCTCATAAACAAATAGGTTGATTAGGTTGGGTCGTGAATTCTTCAAGATTGACCTACACCATCATTTAACACATATATTGACCAATATGATTACTAGTGCACTCAACACAACTATGATCTATGCAACACGTTTAACATGCTAAAGCCATATAAATAGTTATAAAAAATTTTTTATGAATTGATATAATGAAAAAAATAATAATATTTTTTATAACTCCAAATAGCATGTTTACAAATAAAAACTATCATCAGTTTATCAACAAGATATTTATAGAAAGAATGCATACTCAAAGAGTTAATTTTAGATTTAATAAACAGTGTTGCATGGAAGAAATTTGAAAAAGGAAATAGTTGAGAACCACATACCATTACTTCAAGCAATCATGAACTGCCCAATCTATTAGGATCACCAATGAAAACCCAAAACTAGATGAAGAGTTTGTGTTATTGTGGCATTGACTCTATTGTTGGATCTTGCCTGCCCATTCAGTCATGGATAACCAACGGTCAAGTTTTATTTATAGCTCGGGCTTGTAGGATTTAGGTTTAATATAAATATCATGTTTCTTAACACCTTCAAATAATATTAGCTTCATTAGAATATGATCTTTGGGCATTTTCCTCAATACCAAATCGATCCTCACTTTGACTTCTCCTCAATATAAAAATCATTACAAGAATCATATAAACTTGCCAGGGCCTTATCTTCTTTAAATTCAAATTTATTTCAACCTTTAGTATAAGTATATCTTTATATCACTTTTCATGTTTGTAAATAAATATGTAATTCTTTATAAGTGTTTTTACTCAACCTACCTGATAGACTTTTCTTGTATGTTCCATTTGATTCACCAAAATTGAACTTTAAGCAGATTTAGTTTGAGAAGTGAGTGTATGACCGGTAAGGAAACCATTAGATTTTGTTTCCCATCATCCCAAGGAGTTATACTGATTGCTTTGTGACAAAACAAAAGTAACTTCAAGCACTACGCCTTTTTATTCTATTTTTCTATTAAGAGGCAAGCATAAGCTAACTTTTCTGGCAAACACCCCATAATTTCCATAAAATAAAACCAAATTAGGCCTTTAGGTTAAAAAATGAACTGGTTATTGTAAAGCATAAAATTCCATTTTAACAAATCAACAAAATATCTTGCAAGCATACAACAATTTAGAGACATAGTATCATTATAACAAATTATATCAAAGCCTCATGTTGAAGATTATTGGAAGAATAAAAGATTTCAGAGTACATAAGATCAAGATAAAAGGAATTTCAGTTCAAGGTGGAGTTGATTGCTCTCTTATCAAGTTGTGAAGGAATTCGATCAAAGATGAAGATTGTTAGAATATGTCTCAAATTCCTATTTAGTATTAATTCCTTTTTGTAAAGAATATTATATATAGTATACTCCTAGTTGTTATATTATTGTATATGTTTCATAGAATAAGGAAAGTTGTTAGAATATCCCACAAATATTCTAGTCATTAGTAGAAAATGTTATGAGAGAGATCTTGCAGCAATGTGATGTATGGTGGTTTTGTGGATTGGGAATTTTTGTGAGGTTTTCTGTATTGTAAGTATTTTAGTATTTTGATTTTATAATTTTCCTAGTCATCTAATACTTGGATACTCCAATCTTGTTCTTCTCGTGTTTTCAAGAATAGTGAAATATTCTCTCATATGGATGTAGGCATACTGGCCAAACCACATTAAAACCCTCATGCATTTTTACGTTGATTTTTTTATGTTTGTGTTCTTGAATTCATATTCTCATACAATAAATCTTCTGCAGTTCACAACACTCCCAAACCTATATTAGTTACAACAGACTTCGTGTAGAAACATGGCAACAACTGAATGCAATCATCTGATAGGATGCGATTATAATTGAAATAAGTAATTACATTGATGATCTCCCCTAAAAAGAAGCATCCTTGCTCAAAAACAACCAAATTCAACCACTCAAAGTCACAAAAAAGGAAGGGGGAGACACCTAACTTTAAATCTCTCTTGCGACTAAGAAAATATAGTAACAATAATTAAAGCTCGAATATGATATTTTTATCGCTTTGAACATAAATCAATAGACACAAATTAGTAAAGTTGTAATGGAAATAATTTGAAGAAAATAAACACAAATGCGATGGAAGTCCGATCTAGATTGACAATGTCACGCCCGCTCTTCTGGTCCGACCCGAATCCAAGCAGACTGAACTGGCCCAAATGAGACTATAAACTGACTCTTACTCCGCTTTTATTAGATTTTCGCTCAAAACAGACGCGGAAGATCACTATCTCCTCTTCCAGACTCACACCATTAAACCCATGCTGCTTTACGCTTAGTGGGAAACATATGTAGTATGCATATACATATTTATATTCAAAGATATAATAATAACGATATCGTAATTTCCATGCAATCATATAACGGACTTATACAAGTACTTATGTTTATAATGACTTATGTTTATTCGATCTCCCAGAAGTTATAGAGCTTAATCTTATTCGAAATATCTCTGTGAGGTATTGCTGCATCGTAACGATACACATTTGTTTACTCTTATTCATCATTCAGTTATTTTCATATAACTATAAATACTTGGTGACCAAGATCAATAAATGAGTAAGACATGCATTGGTCAAGTATCCGAAGATACTATATGCATCATGTCAGAGCACAGCAGAGTGCCGGGGCTACTAAACAAGAGTGTCGTGAGCACTAATCGTGTGAATACCGGCATCATCAGAGTGTCGTAGCACTAATCG
This sequence comes from Tetrastigma voinierianum, assembly GCA_016808115.1. NCBI lineage: Eukaryota > Viridiplantae > Streptophyta > Magnoliopsida > Vitales > Vitaceae > Tetrastigma > Tetrastigma voinierianum. The sequence continues at coordinate 233,627 of JAEQBH010005263.1, read as the reverse complement.
AGCAACTGGCATCAACCAGAGTGTCGTAGCACTAATCAGGAGTGCTAAAGCACTGATCAGAGACGTGCCTGCCCACGTCGTGACAAAAGTGCAGTGTCATTTAATACATAGTCTTAGGCATTCCTACGATTATATATATTCAGAAACTTCCTATCTTATCACTGGGGCATGAACTTTGCCCCCCATCGACCGCCGAGGCGGAGCGGCTTCGCCAGGCAGCGAGGTACGGTACATTTTTCACTTTACTTCTTCTTATCTTTAACCCCCGTTAATCATTTATTAGAGTTCCAATACTCCTAATATGCAATTATAGCTTAATTATGCAAAAATACCAAAAACAAAATACAGAACTGGTACCTGCATTCACTGTTCTGGTGACTCTGCATCGAACCTGGCTGAGGGCGGTACCAGTACGCCGGTGCACTGCATCGATTTTCCACCAGATTTGTGGTAATGTACCACCCCAAAGGCACCGATACTGGTCTCGATTCGCCTTAATGGCAAGACCCACCATTTTTCATGCACTTTTCTTCCATAATTTTCTTCTATTCCATCCTTCATCAAAATTAACATGGAATCCTCCAAACAACTCAATAAATGACTTTAATTAGCCAAAGAATCCTAGGATTCATACCCAAGTTCACCCAACTCTACAAAAATCCTTGAATTGTGAAGGATTCCATATCTAAGTATTATCAACTAGGATTTTCAAACCCAACTTCCTTTAAATTCAGAGTTAGGAGGTATTCCTAACAAAACCCTAGGTGGAACCAAATTGAAATGTCCAAAGGAAACCCTAGCAATCCATACCCAAGTAGTTTTTTGTACAAAATCATGCTAGAATCCATGGCCACTCCCTACCAAACTCCAAAAATCCATACCTTGCTTGATTTCTCTCTTCCTTCCTCTTATTCTTCTTCCTTTTCCTTCTTCCCGTAAGCCTTTTCGTTTGAGACCAAAAATGAGTTATTTTTGGTCTCCCTCCCCTTTATAGCTAAAGCTCTTTATTTGCCTTACAAATTCTCCATCTTCTACTAATTTCTATTACAAGTTATGTGTTATTTCACTTTGACTCTAATTCCTTTTATCAATTCATGTCTTGATGCTCCTTTGATTAAATTAAATTCATTCCTTAAGTCTGTGGTAAATTCTAGTTTCTAAATTTCCATTTTTTTACATTTAATTTACAAAAACTTCAATTTATGCCTACAAAATACCCTAAACATGTTGAAAACAACTAGAGTATATTTCGGGGTGTTACAAATAAGCCAAATACGACATTCACCAATCAGAGAGTGTAAAAAATGATTAATAATTGTGGGCCATCAATTTCACCTTTCATTAGTTGCGGCTCAAATTTGCATGAGACTGAAAAGATGCTGATGGGGCATAGAGTAGGCCCATATCTAGGCCTAGACGAGATAGGAAGCCTAAGTTCAATGATGATTTTTATTATTATTAGTTTTTATTGAATCATAATTTTTGGGATTTATCTGTTAGGGTTTTCTGTTGGTGCCTATAAATAGCACCTTATGTTATTGTTGTGCAAACTTGATATAATATTGAAAACTTGAGAACTTTGTTTTCTTTATTTTGTTCTCTTCCTTTCAATTTGGTATCAACTGATGGGGCATGGAGTAGGCCCATTGTTTAATATTAGACAAAATCATACCTTTACTATACTTCAAATCTCTGCCACTACTGCCTAAGACTCTTCAGTCCCCTGTAGTGGTGCCATAAACTTGATATTGAATGATTCTTAATGCATACAAGAAAATTGCAACCAGATTCTAACATAACTACCAAGGGCAATTCAATCCTCAACAAGAATGTCGAAAACTTGTTGCTCACTAAAAATGATAAGAAAATGTTTTCAAATGTGATGTAATAATGAAAATTTAGTATTGGTTCATTTTCTGCAAGTGCACATGTCATACAAGTAAGACAGTGGATTTTAAGTCCAGATATCATTCTCATGAGGATTGATTAGAAAATTTTAAAGATTAACTACCCTCACTACTAAAGATCCTTACTATTTGAATTTCCAATTAAGGATATATTTATATCTTCTAGGTAAAAAGAAATGAAAATTAATAAAATTTCAAAATACATTATTAGAGTGAGTTCATGATCAAATACAAGGAAGAAAAACAAGTTGTAATTCATCACTCAGAGTTCCAAACAAGATAAAGTAATGGATATGAAACTTGAATTGTCCAAGACCAAAACTAGTATAGAAATGGGATTTCTCCTAACTCAACACATTTCACTACCCAAATTACCACACTCTCTATTTCTAGACAAAGGGTCCAAGAGCTACTAGAGATTTGTTCCTCTTTTAAGATCTGGCTATTTTTCCTTCTCAGTACTTCACAGTCATTTCTTAGGACTAGAAATTTCTTGCCCCCATGGACAGGATTTAGCAAGCCCTCTCAAAAATAAAAGGTATCTCCGCCATCAATTAGACAAGAATTTCCTCTTCCCTTGATTAGAATCTCAGCTAACACTGGGTTGAAGTTATTCCTCTAACCGAGGAAACCTCTTAGAATTGCTTCTAGACTAGTAAGTGGGATTCATGCCTTGTGCACACCCGTTGTCACCTAGGAGGAGCCTGAGCAGAGGTTAGATCATCACTGGTGATGTATCAAAGTAATCCTAAAAGTGTATTAGTTCAAATAATATTAGTATAATTTACCCATAATAAGCCATCGCTTCATTATTCTCGTAGTCTCAACTCGTGTCATCTGTAGGGATTTCGAAATCAACAATGACAATCTCCTTTTAGGTACAAAACACCGATATCTTAATAACCAATGTAGAGTAATACTAGTTAAATCACTCCAATTTTCTTACCCAAGACAACATTAACCAATACAAATAATAATCCTAACAAAATATTCTTCACAGAGAGAGCTTAACATTTCAAATCTGGATCACAAATCACAATGAATAGTTAATCAAATGAATTCATTTAGATTGCAATCAAAGCTGAAGAAAAATGAGTTCTTGATAATTTCCAGATTTTCATTTAAGTTCAGACATAAATAAAATCTGATTTACACGAATACCAGCTTGGAATTCCAGTTCAGATCACTGCTCTAATCCCTAACGAAAATGAATCTAGAAACAACTAAAGGAAAAAGAAAAAGAAAAAGAAAAATATATACAATGAGACTTCAGCTTTCCTAAAAAGCATAGAGACTTGATGAAAGGCGTTGGAAGCTGCGCACTACTCCTCAGGAGCTTCTATTTATAAGCTCAGGTCTTGGGCCCTAAAAACGAGGCTAAAATCACACACATCGAAAAGCCTAGAGTTGTTGTCCTAGCTATTGCTGCCGGGGTGATGTTCTGATGTTGTCGCGACATTAAGGTTGTCAATGTCATGGGTTGCAGCTGGTGTCGCGACATTGACAATCTGATGGGCAATTCTCAGTTTCCAATGATAAGTCCATGTCGTGATGATGTCGTGACATAGAGATACAGTGTTGTATTTTAATTCCGATGTCGCGACATTGCCTTTCTCGGTGTTGTGACACTTAATGATGTCAGCGACATCAGCCGTGATGTCGCCACATAGTCAATCGATGCCCTGTTTTTACATACTTGCCATGTCGCGCATATTGCTATCGCCATCTTTTCATGTCACGGCATAACATACTACTGCTCTCGGCCTTATGTTCTTGAACCGATGTCACGACATTACGATCTAATGCTGCAACATTGGTCGCGGTTCATCAGGATCACCTCAGCCGAAGCGTCGCTGACATCGTTTGATAAGTCGCTGACATTAGACCAATTTCACCATCCAAACCGCTGGATTCAATGTCGCGGACATTACAAATCCGGCGTCGCAACATAGCTTGCCAATTCTTTTTCGCTTTTACATTTTCGCCTGGCGTTGCGACATTGACATGTCGATTACTTGTTGATGTCGCGGACATCATTTGATGAGCTTAAAAGTCATCTATTTTAGTCCATTTTTCGCTTGATTTTCATTTAAAAAGACAATTAATTTCATAATATGAAGAAACTCACCAATTTGTTAATAGCAGAATTCAAGAAAAGAAGAATTTTAGCGTAAAAGAAGCAGGCGTGGACGAAGGCACGAGATAATAGGCTGAAGCAAGTTGTTATGAAAGGCGCATAAAGATGAAGGAACTGATGTCGTAGTTCTTAAAGAATCAAAATGCATATCCAGTTGCAGCGCTTAAACTCCGCCTAAACGGCTTACTTGAAGAACAAGGCAGCGAGGGTTAAAGAAATTCCAGGTGAAGCAAACCAGTGAAATGAAGAAAAGGAAGACTCATGTCATGATATCCGATGTTGTCGTGACACGACACTAATACGTATGGGCCGCTGACAAATGCGAGTGAAGAGAAGCAGGTCGCGACATCCACGCCTAGATCAAGTCGTTACGACATCGTGAACCCGGAAGAAATTTGATGTAGATCGCATGCAGAAGCTACTTGAAGCTATGACAGCTTGGTGAGGTAGTCACGCCGACAAGAGATCGATGTCGTGACACCAAGAGCAATCATAAGCTCAGAAGTCCTTAGTCGGCGTCGCTACAAGAGATCGATGTCGCGACAACATGAGTGACCAGCTGAAAGTCGCGAAACATATGAGATGTGCTGCTGCGGATAAAGGACATGTCGACATCGTGAAATACCATTGAAGGCAAGAAGAATTAAAATGACGCCGCGACAAGAGATTGATGTCGCATACGAGAAGCAACCATTTTAAACCCGCAGAAGCCATAATGTGGGATGCCGGACATCGAATCATCAATTGAAAGTCGTAGACTTGATGTCGACCGCCGTGACATCAAGAGACATCACGAAAGCTTCGCTCATGAAGCGATGTCGCGACAAGAAATTGATGTCGCGACATCAGGAGACACCAATTCAAGGTTGCAGTACCATGAGCTGATGTTGCGACAAGGGATTGATGTCGCGACATCAGGAACGAACAATTGAAAGCTGCAGAGGCTTAAGTAGACGCGACGCGGAGATCGGGTCGCCTAGCCGGATGATGTCATGACAAGAAAGTTGAAGTCGCGACCAACATTGGGCCGGCCAACCCACTTTGAAATCCACAAAGACCGCATTGGGATTAGCCCAATCGAGAAACCCTATAAATACGCAGTCGGTCCGTAAGAGGAACGAGTTTGACGCCACTTGACGAGGTCCGGATAGTCGAAGGCTCATTTTCTTATTTTTTCTTTCTTTTCTTTTCTTTTATTTTTCTTCAATATTAATAGTTAGAGATTAGATTAGATTTATCGTTTCATTTTTTTCTTTTTATTTTCCCTGAATTGGATGTTATCGCTTTGAGTTAAATAATGCGTAATTCAATTCTTTCTAAATTACTACTGAATGTTGAAGTTCAGACAAATTTCTAGAATTCGGATTTTTCCATTTTCGAAATGCAATGTTCTATGATCGAGGAAAGTCGTTAAAGGTGTATCTTGCAATTGAGGAACCTACCTATCGAGTAAATGTTACAATGAAATTATCTTTCCGTAGTCGTCTAAAGAGCCTTGTGAATTTCGCTTGTGAATTTACTGTTTGGGTTTAATGTTTTGATTCACACGCCCTTATACCCGTATAAGATCGCTTAATTGCCTGAGCCAAGGAGGTCCTCCGAGTGACACAGAGAAGACATTCCGAGCAGTGAACATTTCTTTGAAGGTATATTAACTTGCTATTTGAGACTGGCCGAGCCAGAAGTTTACTTAGATAAATCCTCTTCTCACTGAAATCAAGAACGAGTCGAACGAAGCACAATTTAAACAAGCAAAGAGTTCTACCTCAATTCCTGATAGTGAGGCCAACTCTGTTAAATTGAGATCTAATCACAGAGGGTGATCTATTCTAATTTTGAGGAAGAGTAAACTGAGGTTGTATATCCTTGCTTGACTGAGCAACTCAGCTAAGGTTTATCGTCCAGAAACGGTATGAAGTATTGCAAAAGAAAATACCCAGATTAAGAAATCTTTTAAAAAGTAGTTATCTCATTCCCTCAGATTCGAGAGAATCAGCCAAATTAGATAATGAATTGTGGAGTGTGGAGAGATCCAAATTGCGACCGCTAAATGCCTGACATTTTTAAACCCCGAAATGATTAAGAAATTTTATCGTTGTTAACTATGTGAATTGACATTTCAATTATGTAACAAAGATTCTCGATGGGTACTCCAAAGGATAACTATCTGTTTCCATTTATTTTCTTTCTATTAATTTTTCTTAATTCTTTATCTTCCAGTTGATTGTTCGTTCAGTTATTTTCCTTTTGTTCGCTTGATTTTCCAGCACCTTAATGCTGGATCCTACTATCATTTTTTGGTCCAAATAGTATGGAAATTGAGTAGTCGTGTAATTGATTTAAAATTTCGAGATCTCTGTGGATCGAGACTGACTTAAATCCATTTTGTCATCATTTAATTGCACTTATGTAATACTCACCAAAACCAAACTTTTGAAAAATGATTTACTCTAAGAGATTTTTGGTTTATATAGTATAATGTCAATAAGTTTATGGCAAGGTCAGTCGGGGATTAGATAATAGTTCTTTCGTATCTGTTATAAACTTGTGTATATGTCATTCGTCTCACGCAACAAGTTTTATGACATCGTTGTCAGGGATTAGCTAATAGTCCTTGGACACTGATGTGACAAATTAGCATATGTGTTTTGGTCAAACAACACCTCTACAGGTATGATCTTTTAAGATGATGCGTCGCAAGATTTATGCCCCAAATGTGGACATTGAATCTTGCTGTTTTAAGTACTCATTAATGTTTTTATGTGATGTCGCGACATTTATTCTGCGTCGTGACATTTGACTTGTCTCATCACTCAAACTACTTTGATTGAATGTCACAACATTGCTTATCTGATGTCACGACATTGGATGTTTAGGTCTCCAGTATTCAAGTTTTGGCTAATGTCGCAACATTGTTTTGATGTCGCGACATTTAAATGATTCAATCCTTCCCTTTGCAAGCAATGTCGTAGCCATGTTGTTGTGATGTTGTGACATTATTGTATCTTTGCTTTCCCTTCTTCAACTGATGTCATGACATAGCCATAGTTTCAAGACTTTCTCCACATAATGTCGCGACACTGGAAATCTACTGAAGCGATGTTGTGACATTGGCCCTTTCTTTGCACCATGTTGACTTATGCTCATTTTTATGCTGAATTCTGCTTAATTTCTTTAAGTTTCTGCAAAACAAAAATTTGGGTGAAAGCTCCATAAATCTGCATTAAACTGACTTTTAGGCCTGAAATATACTCGAAAAATAGATGAGTTTTAGACTCATCACCCATATCTAGGCCTAGTTGAGATAGGAAGCTGTTAAGACCAAATTTGACCAAGTAATTAGAATTGCCACAAAGACCGAACTGGGGTCCTCGCAATCTATGCTAAAACATGTTGAGAGACCAAAGATATAAAATATGTGTCCGCTCTTGAGAGAAGTGTCATTTGAAAAAAATTTAGTCTAGATCACTGCAAGTGCATAGGATTTAAGTCCAGATATCGTTCCCACGAGGATTGATGAAAAATTTAAAGATCAATTACCCCATCTACTCAAGATCCTTACTATTTGAACTCCAAAGTTTAAAAGTGATTTGTCCTAAACTACAGGAAAGTAAGACTAATTAAAATTTTATGACTATATATAAAGAATTCAAAGTAAATTGGATTGAAAAGTTTACTAAGTAAATTTAACAATGGGAAATAATTCAATGTACAACTATCAATTTCTGCATCATTTTATAACATGGTTCAACCATCAGTTTGAAATCTGAACTTGTCAAAGATGCAAGGTAGTATATAGTTTTGATTTCTCCACACTATACATTTAATAATTGTATATGGTTGTTCTCTAGATACATGAGTCTAATCAGCTACTAGAGAATATAATCCTCTTCTAAGATCTTGTATTTTCCTTTTTTAAATAATACTTCACATCCAAACTGGGACTAACAATTTTATCCCTATAGACAAGATAATGTAAGCCTTCTTTAATCTAATTGGTATCTCATCCATCGAATCTGATAAAATTCTCTATCTCCTTGATTAGCTTTCTCCTAACACGGGATCAAGGTCCTTTAATCAAAAAGAGGAGAAACCTCTAATCAACAAAATTGATACATCATCTAACTAATCCTCACACAATGAGAAAATTAGTGATCTATCGAAGTAGTCTTTTAGAGTTCATTATTTTCATGATATTAGTCTAACATACCCCCAAGTGACTACTCCATACTTTCAGGATTCTCCATCTTTGTGTTACTCAGAGAGCCTCCTGGAAATCAGAGCAAGATATGGTCCTTTTTGGTACACGCTACTAATATTCTAAACAATTAATTTCTTGAACAACACTAATTAAATAAATTCAAGATTTCGAACTATGACGTTCTTTCAAATTGTGTAGGAAACAATAATTAACATCGATAAATTCTCAGAGCAAGCTCAGTCTTTCAAAATTGGATTGCAAATAACAGTGACTAACTAATCAAGAAAATTCATTGAAATTGAAAAGGAATTGAAATAAATGAATTCCATAAAATTTCCAAATTCCATTCAAATCATACAATAATGAAAACTAAACTTTTACAATGAACCCAGCTCGAAACTTCGCACCAAATCACTATTCCATCCCAATAAAAACTAACTAAAATGCTAAGCTAAAACTAAATTGATGAAAAATAAAATTAAAGAAAAATAAAAAAATAATATACAAAGGAGTTTTCAGCTACCTAGAAGTTCCAAGTTCGGTGGAAGCTATGCACAATGCCCTAGGTGCTTCTATTTATAGATTTTCAAATGATGGGCCATATTTCAAGGCTAGAATTGTGGATTCCCAAAAATTGGCCCAGTAGGTTGCCTTGTCGCGACATTGAAAAATTATGTCACGACATAGTTTCCATCTTTGCTCTCCAGCTTTGTCGTGGCTATTGAATTATGTGGCGACAAACTTTGAAAATGTGGTGACAGAGTTCTGTTGAAGTTGCCTTGTAATTGTCGTGACATGAGTGTCTTATGTCGCGACATTTCTTTAGTGCCTTGTAGCTCGAATACTCGAATGGTATGTTGTGACATAAAAGCTTTGTTGTAACACGTTTCCTTCTTGCTACTCTCGATTGTGTCGTGACATAAAATTTCTTTGTCACGACAGAGCTTCTCACCCTTCAGCTTTGTTTTATGTCGCTACATAATTTTGAAATATCGCAATAGAAATTACTCTTTTGCACATATTGTGTCGCAACAGAAATTACTCTTTTGCACATATTGTGTCGCAACAGTTTTCTGTTCTCTTCTAAGTGCTTCTCATCAACTTATGTCACGACATAGCTTTCCGTTGTCATGACATATATTTTTGTCTTTAGGTCTTCATCTTTGTCGCGACATAAATTACTATGTCATGGCATTCTTGCGGGTTCTTCTCTCAACCTTTGTTGCGTCAATATTTTCCCATGTCGCGACAAAGTTTCTCATAGCTGCATGTTGTTGTTGTCGCGACATACTCTTGTTTCCTTGATCTTTGCCATTCGTTGAACTGTTTCTCGTAACATAAAAACCTTTGTCATGACCAACTTGTCTTAACTCATCTCATTGCTCTTCCAATTTCTGCGACATAATTTTCTTTTATCGTGACCTTTTTTCTTCCCTCTTTAGCTCTTTATGTCGCGGCATAGTTGTGAATTGTCATGACAAATCTCTACTGCCATTTGCTTGAATCAATGTCGCGACAAAATTCTGTCTTTCGATTACCATTATGTCGCAACATTTACTTCTAACTTGAGTTCAGCTTTTATCTTTGTTGCGACATAGTATCTGCTAGTTCCCTTGAAATTATGTCGCGACATTTTTGCCTTAGACAATTTTTTTGCTTTTCTTATTGGAATTGTTTCTTTTTCATTCAAAACCTACAAAACACAAAATTTGTGAATATTCCATAATTCAGCATTAAAAAGAATCACAAACATCTAAAAATATGTCATAAAAATGGATTAAAGATAGATGAGTTTAGGACTCATCAAATTCCCCCAAACTTAAGGTTTTTCTTGTCCCCAAGCAAAGAAAAGAAAATTTTGTTTGTCCTCAAACAATTTAGCTTTTATTTTTAAGGACATTTTTTAGTTTTTTGTACTAGACATCTTTTCTCTTTATCCAAAATTAGCTTAAAAACAGGTTAGTTGTAAATTATTTTTAAATATGTTTCCAATTCAGAACCAGGAAGATTTTCAATTAAGTCCACTAAACAACCAAATAATTACTCTGGTGTAAACAATTCAATTATTTAACCCTGATTTGTGAGTGTGTGATGGTCTTCTCTCTTCTTCCTTGGCAGATTAGTTAATCTTCTGAGATAATACTCAGAAAACATATTTCTCCTTCATTCTTCTAAGTCTCATATGCTTGTTTGTCATATTAATCTCCACTAATGTAGGCATATACCACCTTCAGGATAAATTAGGCCTTTTAGGCTTATAATGGCTTGGGTAATTGGGTAGATAAATGGATAATTTAAGCTCAATTTTACCTAGATTTCACTTACAACTCAACACATACTGGCTTCGTCTTCATCCTTTGTTTCTTCTTGATGTCAACTCTCAAACATCCCCCAAAATTTTTGGTGCATCATGTTGCATATTTTCTATTGTGGTGTTTTTCTTGACCACATCCATACTATAGATTCTATTCCTCATATTAGAAGTTTTTGCACTTTTCATTTCCTATCAAGGCTTATGAAACGTGCAATGTTTTGTCTTTTATAGCTTTCTACCACCCTTAGAGAAATTTGGGTTAGCAACTCTCATACCAGTTGACATTAGGGTACTATGTGTTAAAACACCCCTAAGAACTTAATTGTTCAAGGGAGGAAGGCTACAAGACAAAACTCATTCCCCCTTGATACTTTATCTTTTCACAACTTCTTTTCTTCATTATTTTCATCTTTCCTCATCTCAATTGGTTGTCTTTTCTCAACCCTTCTTATCCTCTTTCACAATTCGAAATAATACTCCCCTAAACTTGTCATCTTCTATTATTGATGTATTTGTCATGCAATCTGGGCAAATAAGGGTTCTTTACTATAGGATTAGATTTAATGGAGGATTTAGGCTTTTCATTTGCTGGTTGATGATGAAATTGATTGTTGGCTCAAATAAGGAACTAATGTATATGCATATGCATATTATAAGGGTAGGCTTTGAAAGGCTCAAACTTCCAAGAATGACCTATATCATTTCTTGTTAGTGGTATTGCCTAGGATTTCGCTTGACTAATAATCTAACAAGTTCTAGGACTGTTAGGAGATTAAACTGTGATGGATCCCAAAAGATGTCTCTAATCTTAGCATAATTTGTTTCAGATGTACTTTTGACCATGTGCATTGTTTATCAGGATTTATAATAACTAAACTGTTTACAAAAACAAAATTATAAGTCTAATTTGTTTCATCATTTGTTTAAATCTTCCTTAGTCTTGAAGTTCAACATATTCAATGATAATTTATAACTTCCTTTTCCAATTCATTTCATCTGACCCCAATTTCATCTATAAAATTCTTATTTTGTTTCTGGACATGATGCTATGCTGTTTTACCAATCAAAAGCTTAAATCAAACCATTCAATTCAGAAAAATTTGACATAGTAACAATTCAATTCAATCATCATTCAAATTCAACCAAACAATTCATAAGAAGTACTCAAAGAAATAAAACCTAGGAAAATCAAGCTCCATTATTCAAAGAAGGGTTATACAACTAAAAATTCATCAATCTTTATTTATTTAAAATCAAGAAATGAAAAAGAAAATAAACACAAGAAAAATGACAGAGAAAAATGGACACAAATGTTTGCAACTGATTTTTCATTTAAGTTTTCATGTACAAGGGATTTAGTTACAAAGATATAAATAAGGGAGCAAAAACAGGGTAAGTTATTTCTTTTCTCAATCATACTTATTGGGATGGTTCCGATTTACTGGTTCACACTTATAACCAGCAGATGAAGGAGAGAATTCAAGGAATTGGACTGGTGGTCTTCTAGCCTTGCTACCTTCTTCTTTGTCAATATGCACTAATTGACGGTGAATCATGCATGCATTTCATTTTGAATTCTCAGCAGCCTTTGGTGGATTAAATGATTCATGACATTTTTTAGCACATTACGCTTAATCCCTCATATCATCTTATTCTATAGAATATGGCGATAGTGGAATCAAACGGACAGTTAAAAGACAGGAAAACAAAACGAAAGAAGAAACGACCAAAAGGTGGAACAGCAAAGGGCTATAGGTTCACTACAGCGAAGGCGGCTTCGCTACAGCGAAGCACTTCACCACAACGAAGGGTCCCTTCGCCCCAGCGAACCAAAAACCTTGAAATCAAAGGCCTCGGGTCCGTCGCTGCGAAGCCACCTTCGCCGCGGCAAAGCGAGGTTCCCTTTCCATTACGGGAACTCGAAAAAAACCCTAGCTTTCTAGGCCATTGATGGGCCCACATCTGGAGGTATAAAAAGGGAGTAATTTCGAAGCAAAAGGGGAATTGGATCGGGAAGAAGGAGGAGATACAGGAGTGAGAGATCAAGATAGATTTGACGAGAATGCATCAGAAGACTTCATTTTCAGAAATTCTTCAACCTACTTTATGATTCGAATTCTTCAATCTGTAAGGAATGATATGATGACCTAATTATTTTAACTAGGGTTTTTCCAACCCTAACCACAGTTTGATGGATTGATTTTCAGTTTTGGCTTATTTTAATATTAATATGAGTTCATACGTTTGCTTTAATTATGGGTTTAATTACATGTTATCACTTTCACAACCATGGCATGCTATGTGGAGTTTGGCACGAGAGAAGATAACTTCTAGTGGACATATTAAAGCAACACTGGGTAGTCTAAGAATAGATATATTCTAGACTGCAAGTGTGGCACTAGGGTTTGCAATACGGTTGCCGTAGTCGAGGGTTGAGGCATAAATGCAATACATACCACCGGGCTTAGATAGGCAAATATATCTCGAGTGAGAATATCTTGTAGGAAAGATCAACCCGCTAACATAACTCATATAAATACTCAATGAGTCCCACTGAATTGACATCTATCAAGAGTGGTAGGAGATCTTCGTGAAACCCTAGGTTTCTCATCATCGATATAATCAATACACTCCAATTTTAAGTTTTTGTTAATTCTAGTAATTTATCGTGGATTCAGCTTTAGGATTGGATCCAAATATCGTCGGTCATTAAATCAATAGTCAACACGCCACTTTTCGAGGAACGACACTTGACTAACCACTACACTACGTCAACTCGATGTGTATACTTGCGCACACGAGGTTTGCGTTTCCCACCTAATTTTGCACACTCACTTTTGGCCCGTCAAGTTTTTGGCACCATTGTTGGGGAGAAGTTTAGTGTTGATATTGACAACCGTGTCATAGATAATACTTTGGATCAATGTTACTTTCTTTAGTTATTCTCACTTCTTGATAATTTCTTTTTACTTTTATTCTTGGTTTACGTGTTCTTTCTTTATCAGACCGTGTTATGATTTGGTTTCAGTTTTATCCCGTGATTTCAAGAAAGTATTTAGAGTGCATGCAAAGTAAGGGCAATGTGGAATCGCCCATTCGATTCTCCGAACCAGAACGAATATCAGATCAGCCATATAGAGAGACCCACGAACTCAACCTGAAATCATGCGTAAAGATCAAGTAGACGGCGACATATTCATGTGATGGGGATGAAACCGCCGTATGGAAATCGCACGGACATAATTATAGAAATACGACCACCACACCCTTCGTACAGCTTGATAATCCGCATATGCTACTTGAGGAGTTTTCCTTGCCAACTACAGTTGTTCAGTCAGCTATACGTCGACCACCCATACAAGCGAACAACTTTGAGCCGAAAGGAGTGACGTTGCAAATGCTCCACAATATACAATTCCATGGGCTACCTAGTGAGAACTGAATGCATTACTTGACCAGCTTTTTTCAAGCTCAGAACACAAGAAAGTATAACAATCGAAGAAGATCTCGTGACGCACGTTCTATCAAGCCACTTAGCGATCGAGCAAAAAACTGGTTGACCAACCAACCTCCAAACTCCACCACCTCATGGAATGACTTGGTGCATAAATTTCTAACCAAAATTTTCCCACCCTCGAAAATAGCTCAATTAGTGCAGGAAATTAATACGTTTAGACAATTTGAGGGGGAGAACCTAGCTGAAGCTTGGGAGAGATTTCATGAGCTATCGAGGAGGTGCCCACATCATAGATTAACTAAGTGGATGCAGGTGCATACGCCGACAATGGTCTACACTCAACCGTGACAATCATCGATGTCAAAGAGGAGGTGCTCATGAAAAACCACGACGTTTCCATGAGATATCGAGGACAAAGCTACTAATACTAATCGTTGGTCCCGGGGATAGATCAAGACTTAAGAAACTCCTCTTAGCAGAGCAGATGACAGGTTCTCAATAACCCCGTAAAACCATGTCACATAGTTAATTCAGACAATCGCAAGCAACAGGTATAGTAAATGATATTTAGAATTCTGTGGGAAATTTGTGAATCTTATGGGACAAATACAAGATAAGGTGATGACAGTAGAGCATGCCCAATATGTGAATCAACATAATCAATTACAACAAGGGTAGTATGGGGCAAATGCATAATGTAATGTATACTGCACCGTAGTCGACTGCAAAGTCGTGGATGGAGATAACTAAGGTAATCTAACAATCGTAATTACATTGAGGAATGTCGCATCAACATACCACCCCGAGTGAATGAACCACCTCGAGAAAAAGTAGATCTGAGCAAAGCACTCGCACAGAGCGCTGCCTGCACACCGCCTTTATGAATGAGACTAAGGCGACCAGCAGAACTGCATCACCCAATTGAACAATCAAGTAGCACAATTGAGAAACTTAGAGGTGCAAATAGGCCAAATGGCTAGTTTGTTGACAGAGAGGCGGAGAGAGCACATCGGCATTCGGCGAACCCGAGGCGAAAGTGCAACGACAGGTAAAGTCATTACATTGAGGAGTGGTAACAATAGTAGTGCCGTAAGGCACCACCAAAGGATAGGAGGCAGACAGTAAGAAGTAATCCAGCCTAGCTAAACTGACAAGGCAGTAGGGGAACAAACTCATCAGAAAAAGTTGGATGAAGAAGAAACAGAGGCTGCTGGGTCGACTCAAACATGATCAACATACTATCTCGACACTACCCAAAAAGTTCTATTTTACACCCTTATTAATACAAGTTTTCGAGTACTTTGTGTACTAATGAGCCTAATTAACCCACTGGCATGTTATGACCTAGCAAAGCTACTAATCAAATTTTCAGGCAAGTTTTATGTTGTTTTATAGGCTTTTATACCATAGATAGGATCTAACCTCAAATCCATGGAGAATCCAAGTTCAACTCATAGCCGCAAATCAAAAACCAAAAAAGTTAAAAGAGGAAGCAAGTAAAGCAAAGCGTATAAATTGAAAGCAGACTACGAAAATTTTCAGCGTTTAAAATTGCAACCTACGAAATTTCAATCATGCGCCACTGTTCAAGTTTCCAACCACTGTTCATGTTTCCTGCTTTTGAATTTTTGACTTCTTTTGGTCACTTTTTGGTTTTCTTCCCGTTTAGTCCCCTGTAATAGCTTTTCCTTTTGTTTGTTTTTGGTATTTTGTAAAGGGGATTTGGCTATAAAAGCCCCAGACAAGACATTGTAAGACCATCTTCTTCATTAATAAAGCTACGAATCTTTCAACTCTTCCCTTCTAGTTTCTCTCATTTTCTCTCACTTTTAAGAAGCAACACTCCTTCGATGATGACAAATCGAGGATGAGTGGCTGTAACCCTTCCTCCTTTAAGTGAGGGTCAGTATAGGATCTAGGGCAAAATGAGGAGTTCCACATTTTTCACGCAGGTACTCATTGTCATTTATGTTCTCCTTTAACTTCAGCTTAGATTCTCTCGATTCATGTTGAATGGTTAGTACTTAGTAATCTTTTAGTGCTCACCGGATGCTTATTACCAGATTCAGATGTCTATTGCCACTACTTATTACCCACTGTGTGAGTCGGCAAGACTTGTTTGTACCGACCGAGAACATAATGTTCAATGAATGCCATTTTCAGAGAGATTTAATAAGGGTCAGTTTCTATAGTTGATGAAGATCTGCCTGGGAGATGACTATAGGTCATCCTCCCTAACGCGAGGAAAGGACCCTGGAAATCCTCATTTACCCTAGAGACTTAACCCTGACTCAACGCATCAAAGTTATTCTCTTTACATTTTAATTTATTTCATCGTTAGTTTTCACCATCAAAACTCACTCTTTCATCAAACCTTAATATCCAAAACAAATTCACCATTTCGAGCCAACTCGGTAATCATTTCAAGGGAAGAAACCCATCCCTTGTGTTTCGAATTTAGTTACCTATATCGCAAAGAGCTATGCTACAACAAGAGAGGAATCTTAGGTTTATAAATTTTGCTGATTCCGGAAGATAACCCCACCGCACACCGAATCAAATGGCGCCGTTGCTCGGATGGTGCCCATGAATATGATGACTACGAACATTCGTGATCCCCACCACAAAGTTCTCGCTTTGAATTTTCTTTTATCATTTTACCGCGCTTTTGTTTAGTTCATTTCACTGTTAAAAAAAAAGTAGGATTGTTTCATTGTTAATGTGTTTTCCTGCTTTTGTCATAGAGTGTGCAGGATGTCTCAAAGGAATTTGAATAATCGACCAAATGGAATCTCCAAGAATGAGCAAAACAACTGCCACCAAGGAGAGAAAACTCTTAATGTATATAGTCCATCATGGACTATAGAAACCTCCACCTGATGAGGGTTCTCATGCATGGTGCCTTTAACAACTCGCACCATATGGAAATGCTTACGCTCTAGTCGAGGAACCACTCTAAACCTCTGTGACCAAAAACTCATACAATATGCACCTCCCGCACATCCACAAGATGCTTCTTCATCTTAGTTTCAACTAATTGGCTACCAATCCCTCTCCAAATAATAGCTTCATTCTGAACCTTACCAAGCTAGTGGGTGACTTTGTGGGAGAGCAAAAGACATTCAATACCCAATTAAGTCAAAGAATTCATACTGTGGAGAGCTCTCTGAACCATAAATTAGATGTGCTTCAAAGTGACCTTGATAAGAAGATTAACATCCTGCAATATTCCATTTCAA
Source organism: Tetrastigma voinierianum (assembly GCA_016808115.1). Taxonomy (NCBI): domain Eukaryota; kingdom Viridiplantae; phylum Streptophyta; class Magnoliopsida; order Vitales; family Vitaceae; genus Tetrastigma; species Tetrastigma voinierianum. Next base: position 216,372 of record JAEQBH010005263.1, on the reverse strand, counting down.
GGCTCACCAATCAGCATGTTCATCAAGAGGAAGAGAGTCTAGAGGAAGAGTGCCTAAGTGACACCACGGGTGGAGGATGTTGGCTAACAACAAATGCATATTTGAATCCTCGATATTGGAAAAAGGCTGCTTGCCATGGGAAAAGAAAGAAATAATCTCCCCTATGCTGACTGAGGAGGGCAGTGGAAAAGAGCCAAAAAAGCTTATCCTTCAACCACCCCATAAAATTGAACTTAGTGCCACTCGCCTAAGCCACCAAGAGCTCACTCTAAAGACTCCTCTCCGACCTAATGCACATCCCGCCTACACTGCACACACATTTAACACCGAAATGCCTACTGTAGTACACATCTATCCGCACCGCTCACAAGTAATACTTTTTTAGAAGAAGTAGTATGTTCAAACTTTCACACTACATCAAAGACATTGGCAACTCCGCTCATGTCGTATGGCATGCCAGGATGACCTATACCAAACCGCCTTGGTTCAGATTCGAGCACCTAGACCTTAGTAATTACACTGCGCCCACTGCATCCGGCAATGCCTCCAAAGGGCTTCGAGAAATCGCTAGGGGACTCCGGCCTCCCCCACTTTGCTGGCTTTTTTTTTATGTGTTATTTTATTTTGATTTATTTAGTTTTTCTCTTTAGATTTTATTTAATTTTTAGTTAATCTTTGTTTCTATCTTATTTTTCATTTTTTTGCAATCTTTTTTAATTTTTCCTGTGTTTATTTTTGCAGTTGTGTCCAATTTTTGCAACTAGGGGAGGTCCAGAAGCTCACCAGGAAAGAACCTAGAGAATTTCGCAACACCCAATAATTTCGCAACCTACAAAATTTCGCAACGATTGCGAAATTTCACAACCCCATCAGAGTAAAGGTAACGTAGAGGAAGACAAAATTGCGCAGCACTATAGCAGAATGGGGTGGTGAAAAAATTTTCTTTTATATATATATATATAGCATATATATATATATATATATATATATATATATATATATGGATATATATATGATCTAAAAATAAATAAAATAAAAATTTAATAGATGATTGCTAAATTTCACAAAGGCGTAATTTTCACATTTGTGTGTTGAGAAATTTCAAGAATCTGTATTTTCATGAAAGCTATAGTTTTCGTGAATTGTAAAATTTTCATAACCCCCCATTTTTTTTGTGTTCCCATTTTGTTTTGGTTATAACTTTTTCATCCGAACTCCGTTTTGCAATTTTAGTATCGTTGGAAAGCTAGAGAGTTTAGAATCTAATATATTTGAGAACACTTTTGAAATTATAATAAATACTAATTTTCAAAATTCTCCAACCTAGCCACACTTTTTTCTCTTTTCTTCTTCCAACTTGTTCATTTGCTTCAAATGGAGTGAATAAGGTTTCTGAAAGCTTGCAAGTCTCCTCTAACAACGGGTACATTTCATCATGGAGGTATCACTTCCCTCCCCAACATTCCATATCCACATCGAGGACAATGTTGAATTTGTCAGGGGAGAGTTATGAAGGAAGGGTTGTTTTATGTTTTGAAAGCAAGTCTTTTGTTTAGTTGAATGGCTTGTTAGTTAGTTAGTTTTTTTTTTACAATATAAACCATGCTTTTTGGCTTCGATTTAAAAAAAAATTAGAATGCCTAAATTATAAAGATGAGAAATTTTTAAATTTTGTCTAATGATCATGATGTTAGAATGGTGTTATGTTTAGTCAGAGTTGATAAAATGTTGAAAATCTTATGGTATTCTACCTTTTTCTTCCACATCAACTAACCATACACTATGCACATTGATTTAATGATAGGCTCAAAACCCACTCATTTCTAAGCCTCAAGTAAAGTCCGACCTAGTACCTTCTTCACCACCTTTAATAAAGCCCACTTCTAAATAAAAACAAGACCAATGAGTCTTTAAAAAAATAAAAGAAAAAGAAAAAGAAAAAGAAAAGAAAAGAAATTGTGAAGCTTTTGTCTTCAGAACCCGAGCATGGTCCGAGGGGTATATGCGGAAGTCTTAAATCCCTGCGTTCCTAAGCCAACCGGGCTGGGAGCCAACAACTTTGTGCTCTAATGGTGAATAGGCAAAGTTTAGCAAATTGTAGGTGCTGAGTTTTTGAACCTACAAGAGTCCCGGTGAAACCTAAAGAAGTATGGTCGAAAAGATCCTTATGACTCTGATGCCCTAAACCTTAATCGTTGGAGTCATCAATGGACCCCGTTAAATGGACACTGTGGAGTTCGGCATCTCAGCATTGCACCCTTTACATAAAAATAGGAGGTGGAATAAAGGGTCCTGGATTCCATTATGTTGGTTAGTCCGCTAGGTTTAGACAAGAGTTAGGTTGTAAAGTGGAGAATAGTTTGACAAGCTTATTTTTGAAACCTAATCAAATCAAACACTCTAAGTTTTTGCGGTAAGGTGTCAAGTTGGTTCTCTGAGTTGACACTGCTTTGATACTTGATTTCGTGATAGCACTTACCTTTCTCGAGACGCCATTAGTAGGATTTTGATGACTCTTAATAAGGTCAGCATTATCACTTCATTTTGAAACATCATTTTTTTGATATATATATATAGCAGACCATTTTGACAAGCCTTCTTTCTTCTTTCATTGCTAAGGGACTAGCAATATGTCGGTTGGGGAGAGTGATTACTACTTAAAAAGTGCTATTTTGCACCCTTATTAATACAGGTTTTGAGCACTTTTTGTGTACTAATCAGCCTAATTAACCCAATTGGCATGTTAAGGACCTAGCAAAGCTACTAATCAAATTTTGTGGCAAGTTTTGTTGTTTTTGAAGACTTTTTATACTGTAGACAGGGATTCAACTCAACCATGGAGAATCTAACTTCAACTCATAGCTGTAAATCAAAAACCAAAAGAAAGAGAAGCAGAAAGCAAAGCATAAGAAATGGAGCAAGACTGCAAAAATTTCGCAGCCTGCGAAAATTCAATCCTGTGCCACTATTCAAGTTTCCAAACACCTGCTCATGTTTCGCTTTTTGACTTTATGACTTTTGTCACTTTGCTCTTTCCCTTTTGTCCTCAGAATAGCTTTCGCTGGGTTTTTTTTTGGTATTTTGTAAAGGGGATTTGGCTATAAAAGCCCCAGACAAGACACTGTAAGACCATCTCCTTCATTAATAAAAGTTTTTCAAGTGAATCTTTCAGCCTTCCCGCTCTTTCTCCCGCCTTTCTCATTTTCCTCATTTTCTCACTGGGCACCAAACATCCTTCGAGGATCACAACTCTGAGGATGAGTGGCTGGGAACCCTTCCTCCTTGAAGCAGGGTCACCGAAAGTACAGGATCTAGGCAAATGAGGAGTTCACATTTTCACGTAGTATTCACCGTCATTCGTGGTTCTCCTTTAACTCTAGGTTTAGATCCTCATTCATGTCGAATGGTCGCACTTGGTAATCTTTAAAGGCTCACTAGATGCTTATTACTGATCTTGTGATGTTCATTAGTTACCATTTATTACCCATTGTAACATGAGTCAAGGAGTAATTGCTTTGCACTGACTGAGAACATTAACACGGCCAAAGAATGCCATTTCGTAGAGATTTAATAAGTGGTTAGTTTTTATATTACATGAAGATCCGGTTTGGGAGATGACTATAGGTCATCCTCCCTAACGCGAGGAAAGGGCCCTGGAAATCCTCATTTACCCTAGAGACTTAACCCTAATGACCCAACGCATCAAGGAGTTCTCTTTTACATTTAATTTATTTTAATGTTAGTTTTCACCATCAAAACCCACTGTTTTCATCAAACCTAAAATCCAAAAAACAATCTACCATTTGAACCAACTGGTTAATCATTTGTGCGAAGAAAACTCTTCCCTATGTTCGACTTAGAGTTACTATATCGTTAGTAGCTATGCTACTAAGAATAGGAGGAATTTAGGGTTTATAGTCTTTGTTGATTCCAGATAACTCTGCTTCAGAACACGTAATCACTATCCCAACTCGCACTTCAACACCGAAAAGAGCAAATTGGATAAGCAATTCACCAAATTTATGGAGGTGTTCAAGAAACTTCACATAAAAATTTTGTTTGCCGATGCATTAGAGCAAATGCCCATCTATGTGAACTTCATGAAAGAGATATTGTCCAACAAAAGAAGACTGTCGGACTTTGAGACAGTAAACCTCATTGAGGAGTGTAGTGCCATCCTGCAACGAAAACTACCACAAAAGATGAAAAACCCCAGTAGTTTTACTATACCGTGCACAATTGGAAATTCCATCTTTGAGAAGGCCTCAGGTGGATATGGGAGCAAGTATTAACCTCATGCCGCTATCTATTCAGACAATTGGGATTAGCAGTCGCTTCAACCACGCCCACACCCATTGGCTTATAGGTCATTGAAACACCCCAAGGGGGGATGATAGAAGACATTATGGTCAAAGTGGACAATTTCATCTTTCCGGTAGATTTCATTGTTCTAGATATGGAAGAAGATAAAGAAATACCTATCATACTGGGTAGGCCATTTCTAGTGACTGGCGGGGAACTGGACATGTGCGTATGAGAACTCGAAATTGGAGAGCCCTAGAAGACGATCACCTTCGCGGGCTCCCGCCTACTCTAAGCTCCCGTGATGACTACTCCCCAACAAAGATACTCCTCGGTCCCCAACCCCAAAGAGATCTTGTAAGGCGCGAAGTGTAGAACTCCTGGATAAGTCTCGCAGAAGACAATGAATTACCCAAAAGATCAAGGGCATGGTAGCCAAAATAGTCCAACCACCCTGAGCAGTGGTTTTGAGAACTATGAAGGTGAGTTAGCATTCCCAATTCCCCTTGAATACAACATGTATGTTACAGGAATGTCGAGCTAATGACGTTAAACTCTTGGGAGGCAACTCAAGCATTGTGAGATTCTCTTCCTCTCATTTCAGACATTCATTCCTCTCACTATTTATATAAAAATTTTTTGTTTTTCGCATCCTAACCTAAATTATTTGTAATATCTTGATGAATCTTAAAGGTGGAGAGCAAAAGCACAGTGCCCATACTTTCTGGTCCACCGTAGCGAATCTTGCTTCACTGATGTGGAGGGAAATATTCTTGAGGCAAGCCTTCTGGTCCGCCGCGGTGAAGCTCGCTTCCTCACGTGCTACCGACCACACTTCGTCCGCGAAGAAATAAGCTCGCTTTGCCACGCGAGGCTAGCCTTCGCTTCGCAAATAACCAAGCTACGCTCATAGCATGTCTTCGCCACAGCCCCCGCCGCCGGTTTGACTCAGATTCCAGCTCTATAAATACTGTTGATAGACATTCGCTCTCCTCCAAACAATTTTGGTGCGCCTTCGTCTCCCGTTTCTTCAGGATTTTTTTTCGATTTCGAAATAGTTTGCATTATTATGGCACCCATAGAAGACGGCTCTAGCTAAGCGACACCGTCTCGCCCACATCCTGGGCGCGACCTCCCTCCGAACGACACGCCATTTCTTTTTGGGAGGCAAGAGTTTACCACGTAGTCGCTTATCCGCTCCTTCGTCCCGGAGCAGGATTTTTCGACCTTGAATTCATTCTTTAATTTCACCATTCAGGACTCGAGGTCGAAAAACCCCATCTCGCCCACCGACCGAGGGCCCCGGCCGTCCACGCAGTTCTACCTTAACCTACTATTTCGGGACAAAGACTCACAAAGGTTTGCCTGAGGTCGCTGGGCTGACTTCGGAGCCTGTACCATCAACCAGATTTACCAGTTGAGAGATGACAACAGTGAGGAGTACCAAGCTCGCGGATGCGGGCTTCCATGGCTTGATGTAAGAGCTTACACAGGGTTAGGGCATGTGGAGGCGCCATCCGTCGACGAGTGAGTTCACCACATTTCCGTTGACAACACTCACGCCCGTGGCGAAGGTTTGGTACAATTTTTTATGTGTTAAGATTAAACCTTCACTGCATCTCAGTACAGTGACATAGGACAAGATGATCCTCCTATATGTGGATTCCAGTCTGACATCTGGGACGGCCATCGAAAGGCAGGCGCTGGACTAGCTGATCAATTTTATTATCAGACCGGCGGCCCATCCACGCCCCGATCATTGAGCTATAAGTCGACGTGGGTCGGAAAGTTCGATGTTGACTCCGAGAGCAGTGCAAAGTGAAGGTTTCCATTCCATTGCCTAAGACGTAGTTCCCGGAGCCTGTGACGAGGTCTTAGTGAGGAGACCACCGCGATCGTGCTCCCAACAACCACACCCACAGCTGATCTGGGGCTGGATCGGCGATCTTGAGGTCCCCTCTAGTTCGACCTAGTCCCTAGCCAAACAGATCCATGCACTGACCGCCCGCTTCGACGCCTATTATAATGAGTCGCAGAAGCACCGGTCACTCTAAGCAAGGACACGGACTCCATCCGCTGAGACGGTCGCATCCGAGCCACCAGACTGCATCACCCAATAGCTTGCCTCAACTCGTCATTCCACATAGCACCACCACCGCAAAGGTAATTTTTTCTAGAACGATTTCTTTACTTTCTCGCGATTTTCTTGTTTCACACAGGACTTTGTCGCCCCAAGCTCGGGGTAATGGGTGTATGGGGTATGGTTTTGTATGCGGTAGTATTAAGGTTCAATTTGAGTTATCTATTAACACCTTAGTTTATCTTCATTATTTTCTGCATCTTAGTTTATGTTAGCTATTTGCAAGTTTAGGGGCTATATATATATATATATATATGTCTTTGTTTCATTGTGTTCTTGTTAAGATGTTTTTAAAGACTAAGCCTAGACCCATGCCAACATCGTGAGTAATACAACTAAGTTCCCAACATCGTGTGAGTGAAAGGCTCAGCAGCCTCTACCGCAACCATGATGGCAAGAATAGGAGTCGTAGTAATAGCGTAAAACCCATGTTCAATGACATAGGGACTTCAGGTCGGGTAGATGACCAAGACCATGATCAGATAGTTTGAGGATGACCATGCTTGTTCCCCCTCCTCGTAGTCTCAAGACACCACTCTAAAGTGTTACCCCCCACACACACACACACGTGATCCTGGTATAACTTGACTGAATTCACTCATGCAAGAGTCTTACGAACCCTGGAAGGTTTAAACACCTATGGCGTGGACACCGAGAAAAGGATCATCTGTCACCCCACTAAAAAAAAAAAAAAAAAAGGCTTAGTGTGAAATAATGGATTATCCAATCGAATCCACGCACAAATCCGAGAGGCCTTCAAAGCCTAATGCTATGGTTCAACCCACGGGAGCCATTAACTTCAATCGTCATATACGACAGAGGAGGGACGATTTCCACGATCTAGGGCCTCAAGGTTTGGGCAAGTGTTTGGGGTGAAGTTCGAGGGGAACTGAATGCCCGATGCCCTTAACCAACTGGTGGGGAGTCACCAACGGATTCCCGCTATAGGAACCCTCACCCAAAACTTTTTGGCGTTGGCACTTTTTCAATTCTACTTTAGAGTTAACCCCCATATGACTAGATGAAGTAAATTACTCGGTGCGTTCACACCCTTTTGTGCTAAGCTATTCCAACTAGGCTAGTTAAACTCAAGTTTGGGTGGTGAATTTTCAGTTCACCTATACACTGAGATCATACCTTAATCAGCATAGATTATTTTAGAAGGATTTCATTGAAAATTTGCAAAGAGGGTCGACCCACTTAGTTAACCGAGACTAACCCAATACAGGTTCCTGATAGTTGAACAAACCAAGGTAGTTCCTAGGTCTGATGAACTGGTGCATATGGACTCCTTTATACGGCTGTTGTGTGTGCTTAACCCATATCACATTACGAAAAGTGGGGTGATTACTTGCATGTCCTGTTAGAGTCTATTCTTACTTGAGGACAAGCAAGAAGTTAAGTTTGGGGGTGTTGATCGGGGTGAATCATGCATGCATTTTAGTTGAATTCTTGGTGTTCTTTATGGCTTAAATACATGATTCACAAACATTTTCAGTAATATTACGCTAATCCCTCATATTATCTTGTTCTATAGAATATGGTGATAGTGGAATCAAACGGGCAATTAAAAGACAAGAAAACAAAACGGAAGCAGAAACGAGAAAAATGTGGACTAGCAAAGGGTTACGGTCGTTTAATGGTTATCTCGCCACAAATGGGTCCTTTCATCGCAAATAACCGTAAACCCCGAAATCAAAGGCCTCCGGTCCACCGCGCTATGGCTTCTCACCTCGCTCTCACTGCCGGCGTCTCTTTCCACGCTTGAACCTCGAAAAACCCTAGCTTTATGGGCCATTGATGGGCTCGCGTCTCGAGGTATAAAAAGGGAGTATTTTTGAAGTAGAAGGGGGATTGGATCAGGAAGAAGGAGGAGACACAGGAGTGAGAGATCAAGATAGACGAATTCGGGATAGATCGCGAAGACGAATTTTTCTATAGTCCTTCCTTCAACTTACTTCATGATTCGAATTCTTCAATCTGTAATGAATAATATGATGAACTAATTCTTTTCTCTAGGGTTTTGCGAACCCTAAACTACAACATGGATTGATTTTCAGTTTCGCTTATTCAATACACATGAAGTTCACACGTTGCTTTAATTATGGGTTTAATTACATGTTATTGTCTTGCCAACCGTGGCATGCTAAAGCCGAGAGTTTGAGATCGAGAGAAGATAACTTCTAGGGACATGGATAAAGCAACACTTTGGTAGTTGAAGAATAGAGATATTCCAAACCTGTTAAGCAAGCAAGATCAGTGGTTTGCAACACACATTTAAGCGCTTCGTATCGAGGGGTTGAGGTAGAGATGCAATGCATCCCACTGGCAAGATAGACAAATATATCTCGAGAGAGAATATCTTGTAGGAAATATCAACCCTCCAACATAACTCATATAAATACTTCAATGAGTCCTTAATTGAATTGACATCTATCAAGAGTGGTGAGATCAGAAAACCTCCTGAAGTTTCTCATCATCATATAATTCAATACACCCAATTTTAAGTTTTACTAATCTAGCACTTAGTCGTGATTCGCTTTAGGATTAGATCCAAATAGTTTCGAAGTCATTAAATCAGTAGTCAACACGCTTATCTTCGAGGGAACGACACTTGACTAACCATTACTATATTTCAACTCAACATGTATACTTGCGCACACGGGTTTGCGTTTCCCACCTAATTTTGCACACTCACTTTCGGCCCGTCAACTACTCCATGGAAAGATACATTTTCTTAATAAGATCATCTTGTCTCTGCCCAATGGAGTTTAGGGTTCTCTCAAACTCACCTTAGGCAGAATACATCTTGATCAAATTATTCTTAACCAAATCTAAACTCTCAATCCATAACTTTTCCCTGTAGTTGAGGGTTGCCTCCATATCCTTGCCTTTCACAGGCACTTGACTTCTGATGCTTCTTATATAGATATCCAAAAGCATCAAATTCTGCTCCATTGTATCCTCCCTTTGTTTCATTATCTTCACACTCACCTGTCTTCTTTTAGCTGTCCGACATGAAACCTTTCCTTGCCTGTTCTCCTCTTGTAATTTTCTCTTTGTTCCGCCATATACTCTTCCATTCTTCATCCCTCTGTCAGAGTACACATCCCTCTAAATTTTGATCTCTTCTCACCGCATCCATATACTCATCTCTCGCCTGTAATCATCATTTAATCATCATTCAGAATACTCGAAAAATACTCCTAATAGTTTTGACACAAACAGGTGTAAAATAAATTAAATTATATTTTTTCGGAGTTTAAATGGCTAAAAAAGAAAAATGATAAAAACCCTGAAATTTTACAGGAGCTAAATAAATTTGGTAAAAATGTCAAATGAGGACCTAAGGGTCATAAATGAGTAATGTAAGTGCCAAAGTATAAATGAAATGAAATAAAGTGAAAATGAAATTGAAATGAAGTGGAAATGAAATTGAAATGAAGTGGAAATGAAATTGAAATGAAGCTTTAAAGAGAGAGAAATGGGAATTAGTGTGTAACCAAATAAGGTTTAGTGCATGATTTTGATTAAAGACCAAATATCAGTTCGAGGCATTTGCACATTTGGCAAAAGAAGGGAGAGAGTGCTAGGGCTTTTTCTGCTGTGAGAGAGGTGGGAGGAAGATTAGTGGTCTTTTGCTCCATGAAATCAAGGATTAAGGTGATCAAGAGGAAGAAGAAGATTGGTGTTGAAGAATCAAAGATTTAAAGGTAAGGAATCAAACCCTAACTTTCCTTAATGTTGTGTTTGGGTTTCGAAAGAACCTTAAGTTGGTATAAAAATGATGTTGATTGTTTATTTCAGTTTTGCGGGTTGCTCTAAGTTGTTTTTTGGTTGTTTGGATTGGTGTTGAGGAATTTTTGTATAAAGGAAATGTTGGGTTTTTAGGGGAGATGTTAAAATTTTCCAAAACCCATGTTTTTGTTTTGGCCATCACTTATCCAAATTGAGTGATTCAAAATTCTAGGTAAACTAGACTTACAGGATAACAAATCTCCCTGAAATAAGTGTATCCAAATTTGGACCCCATTAGGCCTAGAAATTTGTCAAAGTGAGGCTCGCACTCGTTCGACCGATATAGTTTTGATGCTTTCAGAACACGGTATTTAGGTCGTAGTTATTTCACTTATCAAATCGAGATCTAAATTTAGCCAACTATAGTTTCTTGAGAACAAATTCTCCCTATAATATGTGAGATCTAAATTTGGACTTCATTGACCTGTAGGGCCCACAAAGTGAGGCTCTATTTCAAGACTGGGTTCAATTTTGATACGCTGTGTTTTGGAACAAGCTTTGTAGTATTTAGGCCATAGGTTGAGTTTCACTTATCCAAATTGAGTGATTCAAATTTCTGGGTAAACTAGACTTCTAGGAGAACAAATTTTCTTGATTACGTGTATCCAAATTTGGACCCCATTAGACCCAGAAATTCATCTAAAGGGAGCCTTGTTTTTGGGAAAATTCTGGTTCTATGATCAAAATGGAATAGTCCCTTAGGACACATCTAGAGCTTTGGTGCTCCAAATTGGATGATTCCAATTTCTGAATAAAATAGATTTATAGAGGAACAATGGAATTGAAGGAAGTTGGGTAAAATATGACTCATTTGTTCTCAGAAAATTTTTACAAGTGAAGGTGTGTTGGATAGAAAACAACCCTAACTAGAAACCTAAATAAGCCAACAAATGATTGTTAATTGTATTGGAATAGGGGCTAACGAAGAGGAAAGCCCGAATTGATCAAGATTCCGAGGATTGGAATCAAGTGAACAAGCTTTTTGGTTTGTTCTTCGACTCTCTCTTTTGTTTCCATTTTGGAGTTTGTTCTCCATTCAATCCTTCTTATTTCAAGTTTCATGATCATTGTTCTATTATTGAAATGATTTTCAATAAACTGCATATTGAAGTGTTTTAATTGATTTGAGGAAATTATTCTGGTGGAAAAGATTTGCATATGAAAATTGCATGAGTATTGAAAAATGAATTATTTGTATATGATAAAATACTATATTATTTGTTATATGAATTATTCGAATGCCTTAATAGAACGTTAACCGTTAAATTTGAGTTTGGGCTGATATATTTGGTGATACCTCAATATGGTCAAATTAGCGCATCGCAAACGAACTTAATGATGTGTCACTGGATCCAGAGTCTACGGACCATAATGTGTTATAAAACAAAAATGTTTTTTATATCGACCTACAAATTTCAATGGACCGCGCTGATCGTTATCCGCACCGAAAGAATATGTTAAATTCGTTTAAGGGCAAATTGAAATGATAAGAAAATTGTGAAATGCATGATTTTTGTTTTGAATTATTTATTGCATATGAAAGTGAATATTTGGAATGATCAATAAACTGTAAATGAATGTATATTAAATGAATATATGTATTGTATTGCATTGATCATTCAAAAAGATTCAAAAGCATGGTTTGAAAAAATTGCATGATTTGACTTAAACTGAAATAGAAGAGAGAACTATATAGAACCACTAAGCATAAAAATGCTTAGTGCGTTGTTTTTATCATCGTGTAGGTACCGAGAGAACAATTAGGAGGACGTAGACCACAATGAATCAAAGTCATTGTCAAAGTCATACGGAGGATAAGTAAAGCTCCGTCACATGCATACATGAAATTATTCGACTCATTTTATGCAAACACTACATAAATTGAACTTGATTTATTTTAATATTTGTTATTGAAATCATAATAATGCCGCATTGTATAAAGGTGGGAAATGGACCAAGTGGGCATGAAATTCCATATCGAATCAAAAAGAGTTTTGTGATCAAATAATGGGCCCCCTTTATGTTAAAGTGGTATTTACGTATATATATTTTTTCATTTAGTATTTGAAATGTGTTTGGAAAAGTAATTGTATTTGGATTATTCGAAATGATTCAATAAAAAAAGGTAAAAAAAAAAAGTGAGGAATGTGTCCTCGAGGCTAGGTTCGACCTCCAGGTCTGGTAGGGTAAGGCGTCCCTCCCCTGCATCTCTTGCCTCACGACTCTCAGAATTTCCATCACTTCTACATTGTTGCTTTGTTTCCTTTGAGCCTCGGGCTAGCTCTTCATTTGATTTCTCTTACATATGGGGATACTATCAAGATGGGCTCAAGCTTCTTCGCTCTCTCCCGATGCTCTGAATGCGCTCTCTCAAACTATACTTGTTCATATATTATCCCCTTCCTATTTTTCAGCTTAGAGGAGAAACTTTAGGACATGTTTATTCTTCTTACAAATCTCCTTCCACACCTCCTAAGATGCACAGTCTTGTGATTAGTGTTGGATGGGGTAATGTTAACTTTCAGAGCTACCAGACAACTTAAAATTGAGTTCTCTATTATTTTCCCCACACTGAATTTGTATCCCTTCAAGATGGCATAAAAAACTACTACCTCCTTCTCTCTGAGTCTACTGAGGTGTTTAGATGGTAAAAGGACTGAGTAAATAAAATAGAACTAAACCATGGCTTCTTCTGTCAACGAGCCTCTTACAATTCTTCCTTGTGGAATTCCATTTCCCTTTCCCATCTATCAACAGACCAACTATCTTCTGGAAATCCGGTTCTTTCACTAGTCTCTTAAACTTCAAACCATTCTTTCTCTCATTCAAATTGAAAGTTTGGTCGATCTTCTCTTTACTGAACAATATCCACTAACCTTTGACATACACAGTCTTTTCCTTCAGTCCTACCATGTTCGAGTAAAATTCCTTCATTACATCCACAAATCCAACAAATCCAAGAGCTTTGTGCTCATAGAATAGGTGTCATCCTTTCTTCTTAATTATTTCTAGGAAGGGTGAGATTAGCCTACTGAAACCTCTTTCGCCAATGAAGTCCTTGTGCTGCAACTTGTCCCTCCAAGTGAAATAAGCAAGCTCTGAAACAAAATTGCTTGCTTTTTCCTCCCTTTACTCAAATTCTCCAAATTTTCTTCACTCCCCTTTTCTTTTTCTTTGTTTCTTCAAATAGTTGTTTGGTCTTATTCTTGCTTCGAGTCTTTCTTCCTCCTACACTGCTCCTGATTAAGTTTCTTGAACAGCTTCTTCCTCAACTCTACGTACTCTTCCATTATTTCATTCTGTTCATAATAAGATCTGATGGGTCAAACATGGTCGAAATACGGTTTGAGGATCTAGGGTTTTTCGAAGGAAGATGAGAGAGATTTGGTGAAGGTAGATAAGTGGTTTGATGGTTTATTAGGAAGGTGGTCTTTTAGATTTCAAAGTTCTCTATTTATAGGCCAATTGATTGGTTATGTTTTTTAAATCTTCGCAACATTAAAAATTTATGTCTCAACATAAACTTTAGGCTTTTAGGCTTAAGTTATGTTATGACATAAAAATAGTTGTTACAACAAAAAAATTATTACCCTAGGGTTTTTGGAACTTATGTCGAGACAAAGATGAATAATGTCGCAACATAGTTCATTCAGCTAAAACTAAATAATGTCACAACATAAAAAGGCATATCGTGACATAATTTACTACAACCTCTAAAAGGCTAATCCAATCTTCGTCGCGATAAAGAGAAACAATGTCGCAACATAGTAGAAATAATGTCGTGACAAAAGAAAGTTTGTCGCAACAATCCAATGACTTTTCCTCAAATTTGCACAATTAACATTTTTCAACTAATTAACACACATAACAGTATGCAATACATTCCTACCATGCAAATCATACTTGTGAAGACACATCTAACATCAAAGAACCTCAATTCAAGTATGAACAACACATCTCATTTCTTCACTCAATATAATTCAACATGATTATCATCAAGGTATTCAAGGAATGAACACAACAAAGCTATTATTCATTTTCTGCTCTAAAAAAAAGTACATTCCCCCAAACTTCAACTATGCACTATCATTAAAAAACAGTTAGGGAAAAAGAAAAACTCCCCCTTTTATCACTTTCTGCATGATGAGTCTGAGAAGAAATGCTTCCAAATAACATCCATCTATAATACAGCTTCATTGTCCTGAAAAATGAACAAGATCACTAAATAAAATTTCAAACAAAATTAAAACTAAACTTCAAAAACACAAAATTTAACAAAATCAAGTTAAGTATGAGAATTAAAAGTTGCTTGGGTTTAATGTCTTTAGCTAGACATTTACTGCAAAATGTTTTCCTTCTAGCAAAATTCTTCTCTCTCTTCAAAATCTGAAACTAATCTTCATTTATGTTCCCTCAAAGGTAATGCTTCAACCTCTGACCATTCACATTAAACTCACTTCCAGAATTAGTTTTTAGTGTCATTACTCCAAAGGGTGTACTTGCTACTACTATGTAAGGACCACTCGATCTTGACTTCAGTTTTCCTATAAACAGCTTGAGCTTGGAATTGTATAACATGACTTGCTCTCCTGCTTTGAATTATCTCCTCATAATTTTCTGATCATGCCACTACTTTGTCTAATCTTTGTAAATTCTCACATTATCATAAGCTTCATTCCTCAACTCTTCTAGTTCATTCATTTTGAATAATCTCTTTTCTTTGGCAACTTGAAAATCACAATTCAGTTTCTTAATGGCCTCATATTATATTCAAGTTCTTAGAGGAGAGTGAGTTATTTCCAAATACAATTCTCAGATGGGACATTCCAACGGGAGTTTTCAGAAGGGGCTCTATGTCACACACACCATCTAGCTTTATACTGGCCTTTTCTACTGAGTTCACCGTTTTCTCAAGGATTTTCTTTATCTCCCTATTGGAAATCTCAGCTTGCCCATTTGACTAAGGGTGATAAGCCAATCCCATTACATGTTTGATTCCATATCCATATCGAAGCTTTAAAAAACCATGTTTCGCAAATGACTTCCTTATCACTAATGATCGTTTAGGCGCCCAAATATGCTCAGAAAATTTTTTTAAAATAAACTCAAATCCATCAGGTCGCATCATTTTTTGGGCTGTAAGCTTTGCTTCCACCCATTTGGATACATAATCTACAAATTTAGAGAATGTATATAGATTTCATATGAGGACGGGAAATGCCCCATGAAGTCTATCCCCATACATTAAAATCTCGCACTATAAAGGACCCTTGCGTGGACATCCATTTCTCTCCGCTTATGTTACCCTATCTTTTCGACATTTATCACACGTTTTACCTATTCAAACAATCTTTGAATAAAGTAGCTAATAAAACCCGATTGAAAATTTTATTGCCATTCTATCTCCCCGCATGTCTTCCATATGGTGATGCATGACATTTATTAAGAATTTCACCTCACTCGCTTTCCTCTGCACATTATCTTCCCCGATAATCACATTTGCTCCTTGTGGTAGTGGGTCATCCCAAATATAAAACCTGCTATCATTTCTCAACTTCCTTTTCTGCTGGTGGCTGAACTCAGGTGGTATAATTCCACATGCTAAGTAATTCACAATATCAACATACCAGGGTACTTGGGCTGATAGCAAAAAAATTCACCATCGTGAAAGTTTTCGCTATTTCAAATTTCCTTTTCCTCCTCTTTTAAGATTTCTCTGCATAAGCTTACCAACCATTACATTGTCACTACCCTTCGGTTTTTAATTTCTAAATCAAACTCTCAAGCAAAGAATAATACCCATCTGATTAGTCTTGGTCTCGCATCCTTCTCTTTTCCATCAACATTAATAGCAAAGATGATCAAGGTGTATTATAGCATGAGATCCCAATATGTAAGGCCTGAATTTTTCACAAGCAAACACCATTGCCAGCATCTCCTTTTCTGTGGTAGAGTAATTCTCTTGCACCTCATTGAAGGTTTTACTGGCATAGTATATGGCCTTAAATATCTTCTCAATTCTTTGTCCCAATACTACTCCAATTGCATAGTCACTAGCATCACACATTATTTTGAACTCTTTGTTCCAGTCAGGAACTTTGCATCTTTTTCCAACAGCCTGCATAATGGTCTAGAGATTTTTGAGAAATCCTTTATGAATCTCCTGTAAAACCCAACATGTCCTAGGAAACTTCTTATCCCTTTAACTGTTGTAGACCTTTGCTTGGTCTACTTCTAACCTAGCTACAGAAATCTTGTGCCCTAAGACAATACCCTATGCTACCATAAAATGACATTTTTCCTAATTCAAAACTAGATTTTTGTCTTGGCACCTTTGAAGTATTGTTTCCAAAATTTTTAAGCATTTCTCAAAACTGGATCCATATACTGAGAAGTCATCCATGAAGATTTCCATAGCCTCTTCCACCAAGTCTGAAACATAGACATCATACCTTGAAAAAGAGGTGTGGAGCATTACATAATCTAAATGACATCTTCAAAAGCAAACGTAATTACAAGGACATGTGAACGTAGTCTCTTTCCCCGATCCTCGGCGGCCATGGCAACCTGGTTATATCTAGAATATCCATGAAGAAAAAAAGTAATGGTGGTGTCCTGCTAACCTATTCATTTGGTCAATGAAAGGTAGAGGATAATGATCCTTTCTTGTAGCAGTATTCAGTTTTCTGTAATCTATACACACCCTCCATCCTATCACAATTCTTTTAGAAATCAGTTCATTCTTCTCATTTCGATCACAAAGGAATCCAATTCTTCGGGGAAGCACATGAATCGCTCACCTAAGGGTCAGTTCGAGATTGCATATATAAAACCTGCATTCAGCCATTTCATTGCTTATTTTCTGACAACTTTCATTACTAGATTCAATCTTCTTTGATGTTTAATGGAAGTCTGTGCATTATCCTCCAAGAGGATCTTGTGCATGCAAATAGAAGGACTGATTCCTTTCAAATCTTCTATTGACCAAGCACTGCTTCCTTGTATTTTCTGAAAATCTCCAACAATTTTTGTTCTTCAAGCTCTATCGCAGCTGAAATCATAACAGGTTTTGCTATTTCAGGTTCTAAGAAAGCATATTGCAAATGTCTGGGTAATTCCTTTAAGGTTAACCCTTCTAAACTTGTTTCTATTTCAATTGCCTTCTCTTCATTGCTGCTTGATTTTTCTCTGTATCGTTTCATTCAAACTTAAGATCAAGCTTTTTTTTAAAGAAACCTGGAATTCAGCCACTACAATCAAGATCATCAAGATACTGGAAATTCATCTCATTTTCATTGATTGAATTCTGAAAATTACAACCAAACATCAGTTCAACACTTATGGGAATTATTGTCTCTACAGTCTTAAAATTTGTATTTTCACATTCAGACTACTTCAAGCTTTTGTTCAAGTTGAAGTGTACTGCTTCTTCTCCCACCCTGATAGTGAGTTCTCTCTTTTTAACATCTATCAAGGCACTCTAATGGCCATGAAAGGTCTTCCAAGCAATAGTGAAACTTGTGTATCTTCCTCCATATCCATAACTACAAAGTCCATAGGGAAAATGAATTTTCCCACTTTGATGAGTACATCTTCAAGGACTCCCTCTGGCTGTGCCATTGTTATATCTTCCATTTTCAAAGTAATAGTTGTGGGAGTGAGCTCTCCCAAACTAAGTCTCTTCACCACTGATAATGGCATCAAGTTTATGCTAGCTCCTGAGTCACATAAAGCATTCTTAAATTCAAAATTCCCAATGGTGCAAGGAATGGTGAAGCTGTTAGGATCCTACATCTTCTCGGGTAAACTCCTCTGGATCATTACACTGCATGTTGCTGTCAAATTCACCATTCCTTCTTCAGCAAATTTTCTATTCTTAATTAGAATGTCCTTCATAAACTTAGCATTGTTAGGCATCTGAATCAATGCCTCAGCAAAAAGCAAATTAATCTATATCTTCTTGAAGACCTCTAAGAATCTAGAGAATTGCTCCTCCATTTTTTCTTTTTAAAGCCTCTTGAGGGAATGGAACAGCAGGAATGTAGGCTTGTTTTTCTTCTTTCTTTTTCAATTATCCTTTCTCCACCTACTGCTTAGTCTGCACCTATTCTTTCAAATTCTTCATCAATTTAACTAATTTTAACTATAGTTCTTTTCCAGCTTATTTTTCACTTTTTCTTTTCTCGTTTATCTCTTCTTACTCTCGTGAGTCAAACATACAATCCTTAGGATTCTTCTTTGTATCACTTGGGAAGGCATCCTTAAATTGATTCTGCATTGTTAGGGCCAACTGCCCTACTTGTGTCTCCAGATTTTTTAAAGAGGCATTAGTGTTGGCATGAAACACATTTGTGTTTAGTTCTCAATCAGCGCAAATTCAAAGAAATTTCTACTCATGAATAATAGTGTTCTTTATTTTCCTCCTGTATGAATGTCGCATTCGATCTTTAAAGGAATGAGATCTCCTTTGTCCCTGATTTTGTACTCTCTAACTTCCTTGCTACTACTGTCCTTAGAACCATGTGAAGCATACTATTGTTGAAAATTCTGCACTGGTCTTGGACCTTTCTGTGCTTCACCTCCATATGAGAAATTCTCATTGTCACGCCCCCAACCCCCACCTAGGCAAACGAAGGCGAAACTATACTGGGACTCTTTACTTGCTTTTTCAGACATTGGTGGTCTTAAGTCTCATAACTGAATCAAAGTATCATATACAAAGATACAAAATAAAATTATCGCCGTAGTGGTGTTTACAAAGATCACTACATGCTCGAGTCCCATTTACATATACATATTCAAAAACTGTACATTTACATTTACATAATCAGAGCGCAAATGGGAAACATATGACTTTACTCTACAAAGACTTGACTTACTAGTGTGCCGCCCAACAAAGATGCTAAGATCACGACGTCCGCACCTACATGGATTAAACCCGTATGTTTTTACGCTTAATGGAAACATATGACTTATATCGATACACATGCACTAATACTCTTTACAAGAAGTATAACAAGAATGTATATATAGTAGCATATATTATAATTTTTCATGAGTTCATATAACAAACTTTACACATACTTGTACTTATAGTAGACTTATACTTGTTCATATCACCCGTAGAACACACAGAGCTTATACTTGTATGGAGGTACCCGTAGGTACTAGCAGAGTTTATACATTTCAGGCTGCAGGTACCTGTGAGGTAATATAGATAACGGATGCATACTACTTTACTTTATTCATTCAGATTTCTTATCATATAAATCAAGCCAATTTCTTACCTAGACTAATAATAAAAATGAGTAGACACAACATAATAACACCCGAAGGTATGGTACAAGATCGAGGTGTCGTGAGCACAAAAGGTGGAGTAATTACATCATCAGAGAGGCTCATCGCGACTAATCATAGAGTAATCGGGCAATTAATCGTGAGTAACTAATTACTAAATGTGCCAAGCACTACGAGTATCGTCAAGACTAATCGTGAGTACCAAAGTACATACATGCCCGCCCACGTAATGAGGTGTCGTGGTCATTCAATATCCTGCCTTAGGCAAATCTCTACAATTATATGTGTGTTTAGTAACTCTATTATCCATCAGCAGGCATTAAGCTCAGTTTCACATCAAACTCACGAGTGAGATGTGAAGCTCATCGAGGCTACGAGGTACTGCGCGCTTTTCACTTAGTTTCATTCCTATTTGAACCCCCATTAGTCATTTATTGTGTGGTTCCACAACACATCTGAGTACGAATTTGGGGCTTATCAATGCACGGATTCAAAAATCAGAAGCATCGGTACCGATACCAACCCTTTTCTGGTAATGGGTACTAGTACCACTTTGATTGGTACCGGTACCACTTTGCTTCTGACTATGGGTACCGGTACCACCCTTGTTTGGTACGGTACCGAGTTGTGGTTTTGCCCATAAATGGCAGATTTTGCCATCTCTCACTCACTTATCTTCAATAGCCTCTTCAATCCCATCCTACATCAAAACCCACCATGGAATCCACCCAAAACAACTCCACAAACACTTGTAATGGTAGTTTGTAGGAACTTTATGTCTCAAACCCTAGACAAAGCATCCAAGAATCCATACAAAAGTTCACAAATCTATACAAACCTAACAATCCATACTAACCAAAGAAATAGGAAGGATTCCATATTCTTCTTATACAAACTAGGGTTTTACCAACCCAGCCAACAAATCTAGTTGATGAATTCCCAACTAAACCCTAGAGTTAAAAACAAAACTTACATTCCATACTCATCCATAGAAATCCATACAAAAGTCCAAAAGTCCAATAATCCATACCAAAATCATAGCCTGGTAATTTTCTTCTTCTTTCTCTTCTCTTCCTTTCTCTCTTCCTTTCTCTTCTCCTCTCCTTCACGTTTTGTTTCCTCCAAATGCCCAAACGAGACCCTAAATAGGTCTTATTTGGTCAATCTCCTTTTATCGTGACTTTGATCCTCAAGTTCCCTTCTATTTGCACCACAACTTCCCATTATTCCACTTTGGCATATAATCTTATTATCTTATGACTTTTATATCATGTTTTGACAAATTTCACTTTTACCCTTGTTTCTTAAAATGTTTCTCGCATTTCACGTTTTGCATTTAAATAATAAAAAATTCAAATTATACCTACCAAATACCCTAATTATGTTTAAAAATGACTAGGGTGTATTTCAGGGTGTTACACTCATGGTTCCTGAGTGTTGGTGTGTAGTGAGTTGGCAAGTTGAGGTTTGGCATAAAGTTGTAACTTCTATTAGCATTGAGAAATTGTGCCTCCTTAACTTCATAAGGACCCTCATGGGCTAGTCCCTCTTCTGCTCATTTCTTTCAACTGTTCCCACTTCATGTGCTAAGTGCATTCTTCTATCTTGGTTTCCCATCTTGTTCATCAATGCATCAAGTTTTGCTTCTATGGCAATTATTCTATTCAGCTCTATCACACCATTTCCTTTTAGTCTGGTGCTGCTCCCTAAAGTCTTAAATGGAGCTCTATAGTTGCATTTGGCAAGATCTTCAATCAGCTGTCTTGCCTCCTCTGCACTCTTCCTCTTGAATGCACCACAACAGGCTGCATCAATTACACCTTTGGAGGTGCAGTTCATAGAGTGATAAAAGATGTCCATTTGTGTAGTTAGATCAATGGCATGCATTAAGCATCTCTTTAGCAATCTCTTGAATCTTTCCCATGCGGTATAGTTCATCCTCTCCTTGTTTGAACACTATGATTTCCCCTCTCCTTTCTGAAGTGAGGGCATGAGGGAAGAATCTGCTCATGTAAGCCTCCACCAGTTCTTCCCAATTATTCACTGATCCATATGGCAATGATTCAAACCAAGTGGCTGCTACCACACTTCTTGAATTTCTGAAAAGTGGAAGAGTTGTAACTTGATCACGCAGTCTCACCCTATCTCAATCTCATCAGATTTAAGCATCCAAGAAAATCTTTCTCTATATGCTCATCGGATCTTCTACTAGATGCCCAGTGTATTGATGATGCTGCACCATTGTGATCAAAGCTGGCTTTAGCTTAAAATTATTGGCTTCTATAGCAGGTGTCTCACAACAGAATAGTCATCTTGAATAACTAACCTCCATAGTCATTTGCCTCTGAGGTCTCTCTGCCACTGCTTCTTTTGGAATAGGTTGTAGTATCTCTCTCTGCTCTACCATAGTTGTTGTTTCAGCACCTTTTACTTTCCTCAGATTTCTCAATGTTCTTTCTAGTTCTGTGTCCAAAGGTAGCAATTCTGCTTCCTATTTTCTATGCATGTAAGATCTTCCTGAAATAGAAACACAATAAGATTAAATGAAAATTGTGGAAAACAGTTATATCAATTTAAGCTCATAAAATATTTTCAGTAGCTTACTCAGCTACTGCAGTTAAAACTATTTTTTGTACATTTTCTAAAAAAATTTATTAAATATAGAAAAATGTCCAAATTAGCAATTCTCTCTTTGGTTGGTATATTGATATTTAAACTCTTAATTCAAATCCCCGGCAACGATGCTAAAAACTTGTTAAGACCAAAATTGACCAAGTAATTAGCACTACCACCAAAGACTGACTAAAGTCCTAAGCAACGACGGAAAAAACTTATTGAGACCAAAGATATAAAATGTGTCCACCTTGTATGAGAAGGCTTCATTTGAAAAAAAAAATGGTCTAGAACACTGCAAGTGCACAGATCGTACAAGTAATAAAAGTGGATTTAAGTCCAGATATCGTTCCCACGAGGATTGGTGAAAAATTTAAAGATCAATTACCCCATCTACTCAAGATCATTACTATTTGAACTCCAAAGTTTAAAAGCGATTTGTCCTAAACTAAAGGAAAGTAAGACTAATTAAAATTCTATAACTATATATAAAGAATTCAAAATAAATTGGATTGAAAAGTTTACTGAGTAAAGTTAACACTAGCAAATAATTCAATGTACAACTATCAATTTCTACATCATTTTATAACATGGTTCAACCATCAGTTTGAAATCTGAACTTCTCAAATATACAAGCTAGTATAGTTTGGATTTCTCCACACACTATACATTTCACTAATTAGATATCCATGTTCCTTCCAAATACATGAGTCTAATCAGTTACTTGTAGAATATAATCCTCTTTCTAATATCTGGGTATTTTTCCTTTTTAGTACTTCATACCCAAATCTTAGGACTAAAGAATTCTTGCCTCTATAGATAAGATAATGCAAGCCTTCTCCAATCTAATTAGTATCTCATCCTCTCCTTGATTAGCTCTCTCCTAACACATGATCAAGGTCCTTTCATCAGAAAGAGGAGAAACCTCTTATCAACTAAATTGATACATCATCCAACTAATCCTCACACCATGAGTAAATTAGTGATCTATCGAAGTAGTCTTTCAGAGTTCATTAGTTCCATAATATTAGTCTAACATACCTCCAAGTGACTACTCCATACACCTCGGGCATCTCCATTCCTCAGGTTACCGAGGTTTTCTTGAAATCAAAGCAAGATAAGACCTTTGGTACACGCTTACTAATATTCTCAACAATTAATTTCGAACAACACCACTTAAAGAATTCAATATTTTGAACTGATCGTTTCTTTCAAATTGTGTAGTAAACAATAATTAACATCGATCAATTCCTAGAGGGAGCTCGATCTTTCAAAATTAGGTCACAAATAACAATGACTAACTGATTAAGAAAATTCACTGAAATTGCAAACGAACTAAAATAAATGAACTCCAGAAATGTTCCAAATTCCATTCAAATTAGAAGGTAATGAAAACTAAAATTTTACAATTAACCCAGCTCAAAACTTCTCACCAAATCACTATTCCATCCGAAGAAAAATTAACTAAAACGCTAAGATAAAACTAAATTGATGAAAAATAAAATTAAATAAAAATAATAATATACAAGGGAGTTTCCAGCTACCCAGAAGTTCCAGGTTCGGCGAAAGTTGCGCATAATGCCCTAGGTTCTTATATTTATAGATTTTCAAATGATGGGCCGCATTTCAAGGCTAGATTGTGGATTCCCAAAAATTGGCCCAATAGGTTGCTTTGTCGCGACATAGTTGCCATCTTTATTCTCTAGCTTTTCCGTGGCTTGCAGTTTTATGTCGCGACATAGTTTTATGCCTTCTTCTTGAATTATGTCGCGATAGAGTTCTGCTGAAGTTGTCTTCTAATTGTCGCTACATGAGTGTCTTATGTCACAACATTTCTTTAGTGCCTTGCAGCTTGAATACTTGAATGGTATGTCGGTGCAAAGCCACAACACGCTTCTTGGTACTCTTGATTGTGTCAGAACATAAAATTTCTTTGTCGCGGTAGAGGTTCTCACCCTTTAGCTTTGTTTTATGTCATGACATAATTTTGAAATATCGAGACATAAATTACTCTTTTGTTCATACTATGCCGTGACAGTCTTATGTTCTCTTCTAGGAGCTTCTCTTCAATTTATGTTGCAAGATAGCTTTCCATTTTTGAGACATATATTTTTGCCTTCAGCTCTTCACCTTTGTC
Organism: Tetrastigma voinierianum; assembly: GCA_016808115.1. Classification (NCBI taxonomy): domain Eukaryota; kingdom Viridiplantae; phylum Streptophyta; class Magnoliopsida; order Vitales; family Vitaceae; genus Tetrastigma; species Tetrastigma voinierianum. The sequence continues at coordinate 192,085 of JAEQBH010005263.1, read as the reverse complement.
GCGAGATAAATTGCTATGTTGCGACATTCTTTCTATGGTTCTTCTCAACCTTTTTCATGACAATATTATCCCATGTCGAAACAAAGTTTTTTCACAAATGCCACATGTTGGGCTATTGTCGCGGACACTAAAACTTCTATCGCGACATACTCTTGTTGCCTTTAACTTTGCTCTATTCAATCGAACTATTTGTCGCAACATAAAAACCTTTGTCGCTATCAACTTATCTTGACTCATCTCGTTGCTCTTCCATTTTCTATCGTGACATGATTTTCTTTTGTCGCGACATTCTTTCTTCCCTCTTCAACTATTTATGTCGCAGCATAGTTGAGAATTGTCGCAACAAATATCTGCTGCCCTTTGCTTGAATCAATGTCGTGACAAAGTTCTGTCTTTTGATTACCATTATGTCACAACATTCACTTCTAACTTGAGTTCAGCTTTATCTTTGTTGCGACAAAGTATCTCGCTTAGTTCCCTTGAGTATGTCGCGGACATTCCAAATTATGTCAGAAATATTTCGCCTTAGCCAAATTTTCTGCTTTTCTTATTGGAATTGTTTCTTTTTCATTCAAAACCTGCAAAACACAAAGTTAGTGAATATTCCATAATTCAGCATTAAAAGGAATCACAAACTTCTAAAAATATGCCAAAAGCATAGATGAGTTTAGGGACTCATCGGGGTTTCCAAGTAATAATGATGATTATTATTATTATTAGTTATTATTAACAGACGCTTTCGCGCCTTCTCAAGCCCAAGTCCATACCTATTAGGGGTTTTTTGTCAAAAGGCCTATAACAACACCTTATGTTATTGTTTACTGGGAGACTTGATATGATATTGAAAACTTGAGAACTTCGTTCTATTTATTTTTTTCACTTTCTTTCAATTCCATTATTCTTTGTAGCCAAGCTACATCAATTTGGTATTAGAGCCAACCATCAATCCTAAATTGTGTGCTTCCCTCTTTTTCTTGAAATTGAGGCATCTTCTGCCCGTAATAATTCTCATTGTCTGGTAGAAAAGTCACTTTTACTGCCACATTCTTCTCCTACAAACTCGTGATAGCCGGTGGTGGATTACGCGGCCGTGGATTGACCAAAAACTTGTGTCCGAGTCCGAAATCTCGTGAGTCCTGTCCCTTTGTCTTCTCGCACTCTCGACGATTCCTAAAGATCTAATGGAAAGACCACAACCAATTTCTCTCGGAGTAACGAGATCTACCATCTCTAGAAACCCACAAATTCATCTTCTTATTATGTTACTAACCTAATCAATTTGGCTAAGGCATTCCAGAAACCCACCATCTCTAGGTCAGGCAAACTCGATTCGTCAAGCCACAAATAAGAGGCACCATCACAGTAATGAAGCTTTACTCTATTCTAGAAGAAAAAAAGCGGGTTTGAAAGGTAAGGCTCTGTTGGCGAACTGCACTCATATGCCGCTATTTGATTTCGTCTTTTGCCCCATCCTGAAGATTCTCTTTAGGATTATTGCTCAGAATTCCAATGAACGGGATCTACTTTTCCATATATATTGATAATCCTTTCCTGGTTTTTTATGAGTCTTAAACTCATCTATTTTTAATCCATTTTTATGGCATGTTTTTAACAGTTTCAGATCTATTTTTATGCCAAATTATGGAATATTCACCAACTTTGTGTTTTGTAGGTGTTAATTGAAAATTGAGATAATTCCGATAGAAAAGAAGAAAAAAAGTGGAAATTGCAGCATTCTCTGTCACGACATAGATTTTGTGTGTTGCGACAAAATTTTCAACATATCAGAGAACTATGTTGCTGTCAGCAGCTATATGTTGCAATAAAGCCCAGGCAGAACTCAAAGCTAAAAGAGCATTTCTGTCGCAACAAAGAGTTTTTCTATCGCGACATTGTTGAAGAAGATTTTGAAGAAGACTATCACAACACCCTTCAATTTGTCACGACAATGATCAAGGCAAATGGAAAAGGAACTTTGTCGCGACAATCCTTCCTCTATCAAAACATAAAAGGCTGAAGATTAGCATATGAACTCTGTCGCGACAAAAGACAGCTCTGTCGTGATAGAAAATGGCAAGAATACAACACAAGTCAGCTGAGACAAGTGTTTTTATGTTGTGACAAAGTTTTCAGCATAGAGCCAAATCAAGGAAGAATTTCTGTCATAACAAAGAAAATCATGTCGCGACATTACATTTAGAATTCATAACAAAGAGCAACAAAATCTCTGTCGCGGCAAACAAAACATGAGGTTAAGGTGAATTCTATCGCGACAAGGATTTCTCTATGGCGACATAGAAGTTAAAGAGCAATACAAGAGGAATGTCAACAAAGAAATTCATGTTGCGACATAGTGAAATATTGAAGGCAAAATCTCTGTCGTGACAAAGAAGTTTTTTGTCGCGACAATAAAAGCTAGAGAGTGATAGAATTTTGTCATGATAGAAGAAAAATCGGTCGTGACAGAAATTGGAAGAGAATTGAGATGAGCCAAGTCAATTTTGTCGCAACAAAGATCTCTATGTCGCAACAAACAGCTTAGTTAGCAACAAGGACCATAAAAGAAATCCTATTGTGACAAAAGAAAATTCTATCGCGACAAAAATTGTGAAGAAACCAAAGAAATTTTATCGCAAAAAAGTAGACATGCTGAAACGAAAAAATGCTTGGTTCTTATACTTAGCAGGCGTATGTAAAAAGAACCGGTCAAAACAAATTTCCGTGTCACGACACAAGATATTCCTCTGCTATGACAGTTAACAAGACGATCGCATCAAAATTGTGTCGCGACATTATCAAAGTTTGTCACAATAGAAAACTGCATGCTACGAAAAAGGCTAGCGAAAGACTGAAAACTCTATTGCAACATAACATTTTATGTCGCGACAAAGCAACCACCTGGGGCCGTAATTTGGGATCTACAAACACACTATCAAACCGCGGCCTAACATTGAAAAGCTCCTATAAATGTGACACATCTAAGGCACTTTGCTAACTTCCGTATCTAGGATTGCAGTCAAAGACCTTTGTATATTTTTTTTTCTTTATTTTTCTTTATTTCCGTTTAGTAGATTTTGATTTAGCATGCTTTTTAGTTAGTTTTTTTATTTTCCTGAAAGTTGAGTAATGAATTGTAGTGTAGCTTCGAAATGGAATTTTGCTAAATTTTTCTTTCACATGTTCTTTAATAAATGGAGTTTGTGCAATTTTCTCTGGATTTACTTTATTTTTTAGCCATTTACACTTTCTGAATTTTCCCGATCGCTTAGTCATTGATATGAGTAAACCAGTTTCAAGAGTTTAGCTCCCTCTCAAAGACATTCAGATGATCATCATTTTTCTCGCACAAAATGAAGAAACGCCTTTAGTTAGAATTCTTGAAATTTTGATTGGTATTATTTCTAAAACCATTTGCTCCTTTATGATTTGAAAATTACAAGTACCCAAGTAAAGTATTGTATCTGCTCGATTTCCGCTAGCTCCCACGACACAGTTGGAGAATCTTGAGAGTATAAAGCGGTTCTTTGTGGGTATGGTAGACTAATACTGTGGAAATAATGAACTTTGATGGGTTACTCCGATAGATCACCAACTTACTCATGCTGTGAGGTTAGTTGAATGAAGTATCAGTTGAATCACTCGAAGGTTCCTCTTCTTTCTGATGAACTGATTCTGATCCCGTGTTAGCAAAGATCCAATCAAGGAGATGGAAATTAAATTTAAAATGAAGGATGAGGTGTCACAAAATAGAGAAAGCTTGCAATTTCCCTACATGGAGGCACCTCCTCAAAATGTAAGATCTCAGGTAAGTGAAGTATTTAAAAGGAAAATACTTAAATCTTAGAAAGAGGGTTATATCTACAAGTAGCTGATTAAATTAAGGAATCGAAATGAACATGAATCTCAAATAGTGAAAGGTATGGCTATGGAGAATCCAAACTTATACCACAATGCATCTTTGACAAATCTACCTTTCCAACTTATGGTGAGATAAGATTCAAAATGATGTAAAATGATTTCTAAATATTATCAATTCATGTTCAGTGTGTTATTCTCACCATGAACTCTAACTTATTCTACACATTAAGTACACTAGTGAACATTTAGCATTATTTTTATTCGGTTTTTCTTAATCATCTTAATAAAGTTCAAATAGTAAGATCTCATAGTTGTGTAGTTGATTTTATAAGGATTCATACTCAATCCTCATGGGAAACGACATATCTTCTCTGACTTAATGAAAATCCACTTTTCTTATATTTATCACGTCTTCCATTCCCACCCCAAATTTGATTGACGAACTTAACCGAAGTCCGGGGAGCTTCTAGACCATATGATCGTATTCTTTTATTTTATTTTATTTTTTTTATTTTTTTTAGCTGAACTCAGATCATGGGTATACAAATACAACAATAACAAAAATCATTTACATACAATAAAAAGAATCATCATCTGAGTGGTGTCCATCAAAATCTATACACATATACTAAGTCCCATTTACTTATACAAATACTTATACATGTACATATCTAATTACAAACACGGAGATCGCGGAATGGCCGGTGAGCTCCTATCTCTCGATGGCCTCGTATTGGTCGGTGTGGGAATGTCCCGTCCCTTTATCTCCGCACCTACACTTATTGAACACCCATGCTAAGCTTTACGCTTAGTGGGGAACATATAGACAAAGAGAATCACCAATAACAATAATCACACAATAATCTTTTTACATTTTACTTTTCCTATGTACTATAACGGTTTATTCTTAGCGTGACTTTAACTCATATCATCATATTATACATGTAGATTTTATCCTTTTCAAATTCCATATCATTATCTTGTTCAGATACTTCCCGTGGTCATGCCTTTTACTGTGTTGTAACTCATATCTTCATATTGCAATGCACAGACGATCATATTCAAAAACAAACTTATACATATACAATGGCCATAATCGGAACATATCAAAGTCATATCAAATACATACAAATATCAAATTAGACCGATAAACTGCTTAATTCATTTAGTTATCGCTTTATTGCACTTTCGCTTTTAAAGTGTCACACCGGGACCCCAACTCGACCGGCTATGATCCAAGCCTGAGCCCTGCCATCTCGACGCTTTCAATTGTCTTCTCAAACATTTTGCTCAGGTTATTCCATTTAGACTTTTAATTACGCTAAGCACTCATTTTGGGCAACCCATGCAAATTATTTTTCTATAATAACAAAATGCATTTTACAAAAATAATGTCTTTATACAATGCACCGAGTAATGTAAAAGATACTTCAGCCAAATATATTTTTTAATGTCATTTTTCACTTTTCAAGGTTTGGTATCGGGCCATATAGCTGTATGAAGCTCGATATCTATGAAAAGATTCGGGCCATTTAACCCTGGCCCTCGCTTTACAGCCCGCAAGAATAAGTTTTCTACATTTGTTGAGTCAACAATACCATCTCACATATGGCTAAGGGAGTATCTCACGATTGCTGTATCTCGGGGCTAGTGAATCCCTCGTCCCCGTTTGTCATCTCGCAGCAATGCGGGATTTCGCAAGATTCATCACCATCCCCACATACGGCTATGGGACACCACGTACGTGATCTCGCCTTGGTGAATCCCCGGCCCCTGCTTATCATTCAAGAGCAATGTGATTTCTCGCGATTCAACATCAACACATCTCACATATGGTTATAGAAATTTACATTCACGACATATCTCGCCTGGTGAACTCCGTCCCGCTTTGTCATTCAAAGAGCAATGTGATTTCACATTCGCACTACGATTACCTTTATTACTTAATTCGCTATGAATCCCGTCATGTTGGTCATTCAATAAAAATGTGATTTCACATTCAATATTTATGATTACCTTCATGACGAATTCAGTTGGTGAATCCCGTCATGTTGGTCATTTCATAATACATTTCAAATTAATTTACTTTTATGCAGTAGTTTCACTTATACTTTAATGCAAGCATACATGCATATGTAATGCATAAACATTTAATAACAATAATTCAAATCTATATATATATATATATATATATATATATATATATATATATATATATATATATATATATATATATATATATATATATATATACATATATATTTCACAAATAATCCCATAATCCATCATAATCACATTCCTGGTCTCTTGCTATCATTTATATGTATGACAAGCATTTCCTCGAATAACAATATTCAAATCAATATATATATATATTTATATATATTTCACAAATAGCATTCATAACCGATCATAATCACATCTCTCGGGCTCTCTCATATCATTTATGTAGATCTACCAGGTCTTTATCTATCTACAGCCTCTCTTCTTAAATGGCTATCACTTGTTCATTCATGTATTTCCTATCATTTGTTACCTTTTTCTGGTTATATGTGATAATAATCATATATAACTTAACCACATTGTGTGTTCATGACTTATTGCCTTTTATGCTCATATTCATGTTTCAGTTCGTTTTCATTTTCCATCACATCTATGTTTCCATGAATATATCTATACATATCGGCATTTCTTGTTCATATCTACATACTTTCTACCACGTATTCCAATTGTCTAACTTTTAACCAAGCAATTAGTACAATTTGGTACAACAATTAAATTTTCAGACTAGTTGTGGGCACCAAATGCCATGAAATAGCATATGGTTAGATTCTAGGACTCCAATGAGCTTCCATAGAGTCCAAGAATACCCATAATGGAGTCCTAACGAAGGAGTTATGCAAGTTGCAAGTCGTGACAAAAATCAGCAACTTCGCAGCTATTCTTTTGCAAAGTAGCAGCCACCTTATTTTGTCATTTTCTTCAGGGATCTTAACTTTACATTTGACACTGGTATTTTGTACTAATTTGAAGCTTAAGGCGCAAGGGAGGGTTCTTCTCCAACTGAATCACCCAAATCGGAGCACCGAAACTCGAAGCTATGTCCTAAAAACAACCCGGACTACTCTATGTTCAAAAAACAGAACTTAAATTGGCTTGAACACGGGCCCACTTTGGAGTGGGAATTGGCCACATAGAATCATAATTTGAAGGTACCTATTTCAGGATGTTTGGTTCTCCTTGAAGTCTATTTTAACCAAAAACTTGAATCACTCAAATCGGATCATAAATGAGCAAGTTATGGCCAAAATATGAACGGTCGGTCAAACAAAACAGAATATTCACTGTAAGGGGAGGATACCGTCACTGCACTCCAGATACTGAATTTTGCTCATAATGTGGGGTTTTTCTTCACTTTTTCCATAGATTGCTACCCAAATCAACCAATACTCTATATACACTTCAAAACTACCTTAAATTTATTCTTGAAATCTCAATTTTACTCAATCCATCTTTTCTTATTACATATCTTTTCTTCAAAACTTTTCATGAATTACTCCCAAAACAATCTATAATGGGTCATAACCACACATAAACCAAAATATTAAGGATTTGTTAGGGTTTTGTTCCTTTAACCCAAACTCCTTTTACTTGCAATTAAACCATGAATCCAAACTCTCAAAGGAGGATTCCATGTTTTTCTCTTGTACATTCAGTTTTACCTTAATTCCATTTCTCACACTCTTGGGTTATGATGAAATCCTATCAAAACCCTATAAAAAATCAAATGCCAACAAGAAACCCATGTTGGGATGAAATTTTATCAAACCCTAGGTTTGGGGCAAGCTACTAACCATGCAATTGTACGGAAATTCATACTAGAACTCATAGTTCCATACCTTATATCTCTTGCAAACCTCTTTCTTCTTTCTTCTTTCTTCTTCTTCTTCTCTTCTCTTCTTGTTCTTCTCTTCTCTTCCCTACTCTTCTCTTATGTGGGAGCCCTAACTCCCTTTTTCAAAGTGAGAAAATCTCCCCTTAAGAGACCAAATTTGGCCCTCTTATCCACTTCCCAAGGCCACTTTGGAAAGCCAATTTTTTTTGGCTTAGTTTCCCATTTTGCTATTTAGCCCTTCCATTCTCTTCTATTTGCATCACACTCATCCTATATTCAATTTCTAGCCTATCAACTTTTAACTTTATGACTATTGGATCCTTCTTTTATGTTTTTGGTCTCTCAAAATGAGAGAGACCAATTAACCTTATCCAACTTTTTTGGTTAAGCCACATGTTTGGCCTTTTGCATTTTTAACTTCTTTTTCAAATTTCATATTTGCATATAAACTTATTGTTTTATCTTTTATGTCCTCAAGTGGTAAAAAGACTACTTTGCACCCTTGTCTTTCCCATTTATGACCACTTAGGTCCACAAGTGGTAAATTACTTATTTACCCATTTGCTCTTATTAACTCCTGCCACACGTTTTATCTCGAAAAAAATTCCATTTAGCTTTTAATATACCCTAAACAAGTCTGAAAACTGGTAGGGTATATTTTGGGGTGTTACATTACTTGTACGACCTGTGCACTTGCAGTGATTATGACCAAACTCAAATTTTAATGAATCCAATTTACAAACAAAAAAATGACAAACATATATTTTCCTTCAAAAAATCACAAAGCTGCTTATTATGAATAGAGGATATTCTTGGTGGCTAAGTCATAACTTCGTTCATATTTTTGGTCAACAAGTTTTTGGCGCCGTTTCTGGGGACTAAATAGTTCTTAAGTGGCAAAGACTAATGCTTAGCATACACCGATCTCATCACATTTTTAACAACAAGTTGAGTTGTTGCTCTGGGATAAATGATTACGTACTTGAAAGATCGATATTCTAACCAAAAAGGGAATTACTAATTTGGACATTTTTCTTATTTTTTCTTTATTTTACAATAAATTTCAGAAAATCACAAAAACGGTTTTAATGGCAGTAGTTGAAGAAGCTACTAAAATTTTTCTATGAACATAAATGGAGATAACTATTTCCCACATATTTCATTTGATTTCAATGTGTTTCTATTTCAGGAAAACAATAAATGCACAGAAAATCAGAAGCAGATCTGCTGCCTTTAGACAATGAAATTGAGAGAACACTGAGAAATCTGAGGAAGATCACAAGTGCGGAATCCAGAAGTATGGCAAATCAAAGAGAAAGACTACAAACTATTCTAGAAGAAGAAGAAGAAGAAGAAGCAGCTGTAGAGACCTCGCAGGCATACACTATGGAGGACTTTGAGGCCTATTATTCAAGAGAGTACTGGCAGGGAGACAACTCCGCTATAGAAGCCATCAATTTTAAACCGGAAGCCAACCTTGATCACCATGGTACTGCAAAGACTAGTTTATCGGTCATCCTAAAGATCCCAATGAGCATATGGGAAGATTCATGAGGATGGTCAATATAGTCAAATTAAATGGGGTGAGACTAGAAGTGATCAAGTTGCAGCTCTTTTTCCCTTTTCACTGAGAGATGTGGCAACAACTTGGTTTGAGTCATTACCAGTTGGATCTATGAACACTTGGGAAGAGTGGGTGGAGGCTTGTATGGGTAGATTCTTCCCTCCAGCCCTGACGTCTGAAAGAAGAGGAGAGATTATAGTCTTCAAACATGGGGGAGGATGAAAGTCTCTACAACGCATGGGAAAGATTTAAGAGACTACTCAAAAGATGTCCTATGCATGGGATAGACTTGACCACTCAAATGGATATTTTTTATCATGCTATGAATTATGCCTCCCAGGGTATAATTTATGCATCTTGTTGTGGGGCTTTTAAGAGAAGAAGTGCAGAGGAGGCAAGGCAGCTTGATTGAAGACCTTGCAAAATGCAACTGCTCCATCCAAGCCTCGTGGAGCAAAGCAAAGAACCGAGGGGAAGTGGTTTAATTGAGCTTAATTGTATGAATGTCATAGAAGGAAAGTTGGATGCAGTGATGAACAAACTTGGAAACAATGAAAAAAGAATGCACACAACACATGAAGTGGGAGCAGTAGATGAAGGAGAAAGAAGAAAGAGTGCTGAAGAGAGACCAAACCATGAGGGTTCCTACCAAAGTTAAGGGAGGCATTTAAAGAGTTCAATCCTAACAAAGCTACACTTTTAAGCCCAACCTCAACCTCGCTCCACTCACTACACACCGCATCAAGAACCATGAGAACTTCATGGTGGAGGAGCACAAAGAAGGTCAAAGACCTCGACGTATCATAAACAATATCATGCCTCACATGGGTTCCAACAACAACAACAGTAGCAGCAAGAAGTAAGACATAGAGCAGATAACCAAGGGCATAGGAGATCTAATTCCTTTGAGGACTAGATGCTTACCTTCATGGGGGAAAACAAAAGGCTGCTAAACATACATGAACAGAAGTTTGCTGAGCTAGCAGCATTCCTGTGCAAACACAACCGTGCTCTCGTGCCAACACCAATGCCTATTTGAAGAATATGGAGACTCGGGTAGGACAGCTAGCTCTAGCTATGCAGAATCAGCCTAAGGACTCATTTCCAAGTGACATAAGAAAGAATCAAAAGGACTGCATGGTTGTAACTCTAAGGCGAGAACTAAAAGAATGGAGAGTTGAAAAGAAGGACACTGAGAAAGAGAAACTTGGAGAAATTGGAGAAGAATTTAAGTAGCATAGCTCAAAAACTACAGAGGAAGAGAAAATAGTAAAAATGCAGCCAAAGCAACAGGTGGAAAAAGAAAATCTAAGGAACAATGAAGAGGTTAAAGCTTACAACCCTCAAGTTCCATTCTCTAGAGGTCAGAGAAGGCAAGTTTGAAGAGTAATTTCTAAATTCTCGGTTCAAGAATATAGAGATCAATATCCCTTTCTCAGAGGTATTGACTCAAATGCCTCAATATCCAAAATTCATGAAGGAGATATTGAGCAGAAAGAGAAGGATTGTTGAAGAAGGAATGTGAGCCCGACAAGAACCTCAGAGTGCGTTGATTCTAGATGTCTACCAAAGAAATTCTAGGATCCAGTACCTTCACTATACCTTGTAAAATTGGGCAAGCTGATATGGGAAAAGCACTATGTGATTTTGGAGCCAACATCAACTTGATGCCTTTGTCTGTTGCTAAAAGACTAAGTTTAGGGGAGCTTACTCCCACAGCCATGACCTTGCAAATGGCAGAAATAACATTGGCCCATCCTGAGGGCATTTTAGAAGATGTACTTATCAAAGTGGGAAAATTCATTTTCCCAATGGACTTTGTAGTCATTGATATAGAGGAAGACAAACAAGTCCCATTACTGTTAGGAAGATCTTTCTTAGCAACAGAAGCAGCTTTGATCGATGTGAAGAAAGGGGAATTAACTCTTAGGGTTGGAGATGAGGCAGTGCACTTCAATCTCAATCACAGTTTGAAACAATCAGAGCTAAGTAATGCTGATTATGAGATTGTAGAAACAAAATTTCCTTTCAGTTCTGAATTGATCAATGATTGTAATTTTCAGAGTTCAATGAATGAGAATGAGATGAATTTCCAAGATTCGAGCATTCTGTTGAATTCTCTGACTCCAATTTTAAATTGAAAGAGGAAATCCTCAGTGTTGAAGAAAATAATACAAAAAAAATTAGCAGTTATGAACAGGAAGCTGCTGAAGTAAACAAAAGTTCAAAGAGTCTAATTCTAAAGGAATTACCTGAACATTTAAAGTATGCTTTCTTGCAACCAGAAAAAGGAAAGTTGGTCATCATTTCAGCTGGATTGGATCGGAAGCCAAGAACAAAATCGCTAGAAATTCTCAGAAAATATAAGGAAGAGCTTGGTCCATAGAAGATTTGAAAGGAATCGGTCCTTCTATCTGTATGCACAAGATCCTGTTGGAGGAGAATGCTAAAACTCTATAGGAACATCGAGAAGGCCGAATCCACAATGAAAGAAGTAATCAAAAAGAAGTAATCAAATGGCTAAATGTGCTTCATATATGTAATTCAAACAACCTGCGAGCCCGCTCATGGGTTCCAAAGAAATGAGGATTCACTATGATCAGAAATAAGAAGAATGAATTGATTCCTACAAGAATTGTGATAGGATGGAGAGTGTGTATAGACTATAGAAAACTAAACACTTCTACTAGAAAGGACCATTATCCTCTACCTTTCATTGAACAAATGTTGACGTTACCGGGCACTCCATTAATATCGCTTTCTTGATGGATATTTTGCTATAACCGCATTTCTATAGTCTAGAGGACTAGAGAAAACTACATTTACATGTCCTTATGGGACCTTTGCTTTTAGAAGGATGCCTGATTATGTAACGCTCCCTACCACCTTTCAAAGATGTACGATGCTCCATGCTTCTCATTCCGTGGAAGAGGCTATGGAAATCTTTATGGATGACTTCTCAAGATGGATCTTGTTTTGAGAATTGCTGGAAAATTTAGAAATGTGAGTTCGAGGTGTCAAGACAAAATCTAGCTTAAATAGGAGAAATGCCATTTTATGGTAATGTAAGGTATTGTCTCGGGGACACAAGATTTCGTCGCCGATTGGAAGTAGACCAAGCAAAAGTTGCTATTATAAAAATTCTCATGCCACCTACAATAGTCAAGGGGATAAAAAGCTTCCTTAGACATGCTGGTTTTTAAAGAAGACTCATAAAGGACTTCTCAAAAATCTCTAGACCATTATGTAGACTGCTGGAAAAAGATGCAAATTTTGATTTTGATTAATCATGCAGGTCTGCATTTGATGAAATTAAATCCAGATTAGTGACAGCTGGGTCATGTTGATACTTGACTGGAACAATGATTTTGAAATTATGTGTGATGCCAATGATTATGCAATGGGAGCTGTATTGGGACAAAGAACTGAAAAGATATTCAAGGCCATAGCAAAACTTTAATGAGGCACAAGAGAACTACTCCACCATAAAAAATGAGATGTTGGCAATGGTGTTTGCTTTTGAAAAATTCAGGCCTTAGATATTGGGGTCCCATGTTATAATACACACTGATCATGCTACAATTAAATATCTAATGGAAAAGAAGTAGGCCAAACCAAGACTGATCAGATGGGTACTACTGTCAGTAGGGTTCGACTCCGAGATCAAAGATAAGAAAGGTGCGACACGTGATTAAGATCACTTGCCTAGATTGGAAATGACCGCCGAAAAGAAAAAGGAACTACAATAGCATGTTTTTTCCGATGAGCAAACAAGCTTTTGCTGTAAGACCAAACACTCCCGGGTATGCTGATATTGTCAATTACTTAGCTTCAGGAAGGGCGCACCCGACTTAGCACAAAGAAAGAAGAAAATTGAGAACTGACATAGATTTTTATATTCGATGACCCACTACTTTATAGAAGAGGAGCAGATATGATCATAAGGAGACGTGTTCCAAAAACAAAACAAGGTGGTATGCATCGCCATATGGAGGACACTTTTGCGTGAGAGACAAAACGACCTTAAATTTCCAATCGGGTCATATCGGGTCTACTCTATTAAAGACTGATTTGAATGGGTAAACGTTGTGATGCTTGTCGAGAATGGGTAACATCAAATAAGAATGAAATGCCCCTACAAGGAATTCTAGTGGTGCAGATTTTTAATGTGTGGGGATAGACTTCATGGGACCTTTCCCATCATCATTTGGTAATATATACATTCTCCTAGTAGTGGATTATGTATCCAAATGGGTGGAAGCAACAGCTTGTCCCAGAAATGATGTCATCACAGTGGTTAGGTTTATACAAAGAAATATTTTAAGTAGATTTGGAGCACCCAAAAGAATCATCAGTGATTAGGGAAGCCATTTTGAAAATAAAGTTTTTGCAAAACTCATGAGCATATATGGAATCAAACATGTGAAGGGTTTGGCTTATGACCCCTCAGTCAAATGGGCAAGTAGAGGTTTCCAACATGGAGATAAAGAAAATTCTGGAGAAAACAGTAAATACAAGCAGAAAGGACTAGTCTATAAAGCTAAATGATGCACTGTGGGCTTATAGAACTGCTTACAAAACTCCCATTAGAATGTCCCCATACATAATTGTATTTGGAAAACCTTGTCATCTCCCTTTAGAACTAGAGTACAAAGCTATGTGGGCCATCAAGAATTGAATTGTGACTATCACGCTGCTAAGGAAAAGAGACTACTCCGAATGAATGAACTGGAAGAGTTGAGAAATGAAGCTTATGACAATGCCAGAATCTACAAAGAAAAGACAAAGAAGTGGCATGATCAAAATATTATGAGGAGAGAATTCACAAGTGAGAATTGTCCTCTTATACAACTCCAAGCTCTGCTTATTTCCATGGAAATTGAAATCAAGATGGAGTGGTCCCTACATAGTGGTAACAAGTACACCCTTTGGAGCAGTAACACTAAAAGATGAATCTTGAAGTGAATTTAAAGTAAATGGTCAGAGACTAAAGCATTATCTTGGAGGAAGCATAAATGAAGTAGATCCAGATTTTAAAAAGGGAAAAAAGTTTTGCTAAAATGAAGAAATTTTGCAGCAAGTGTCTGGCTAAGGACATTAAACTGAGCAACTTCTTGGGAGGCAACCCAAGTAGAATTTTAATTTTGATAGTTTGATTAATGTAGTTAACTTTTATAAGTTTGAAGTTTTAGTTTCAATTTGTTAGAAATTTTATTGTGTAGATTGATTGTTTGCTTATTTTTCAGGGACAGGAAAGCTGAATTGGAATTAGATGTTATTAGGAAGCACACTTTCTCAAACTGAAATATGCAGAAAAATGCTACAAGGGGAAGTATTTCCATTTCCCTTACTTTGTCCCCACACAATGCATAGTTGAAGTCGAGGAATGGAAATTTATTGTGAAAATTGCTTGTATGCATTGTTGAATACCTTAATGAATGATATTGAGTGAAGAATGAGAATTGTTGTTCATACTTGAATTGAGATTGTCTATTGTAAAATGTGTTTTCACAAGCATGAACTAAGTGAAAAGACTTTATTTCATAATGTCATCTGGGTTAAAGGGTTGAAAATATGAAAATATGTAAGAATTTATGAGGTAAGACAAAATTCTGTCACAATAGACAAAGTTTGTTGTGACAATTTTTGAAATTTTGATGTGACATTGGTTCTTTTTGTCGCGACCAAGAAAAATCAAACCTCAGCACATGTCATAGGAAATTATTTCGCGACACACTTTCTTTCTGTCACGACAAAGTTGGTGCTAACAATTGATTTACAATGAAAGTTTGTCGCAACAAATTTTCTTTATGCGCGACAAACAGCAAACTTGGGCATAAAAAAATCATGTTGTGACAAGATTTCTCTATCGCGACAAACAATTGCCTTGATTTATTGAAAAATTTGTCGCAACATTAATTCTCTATGTTGTGACAATATTTAAAAATGGCACAACTTTAGGTCAAAATTGTCGCGACAATTAATGAAGCACAACAACTCTTAGCCTATAAATAGAAAAGTTTGAAGACTTAAGAGTCACCTAGTACTCATAAACTCTCAACCCAATCCTTCCCTCACCAAATCTCTCTCACTCCTTTCCGAAACCCTAAATCCTTCTCTCAAAATGTCTAAGCCAACGAACCTGGTTCCAAACCTCAATGAAATCATGGAAGAATATGCTGAGAGGGAGGGAAGGAAACAATCAAACACAGTTAATCAAGGCAGCTTAAGAAAGGTGAAGGAATCGAGAAACCAGCTTAGTGGAAGAATCTAGAAAGAGGAAGATATGAGATGAAGAAGCAAAAGCAAAGAGCAATGGAGAAAAAGTTAGTGACTGGGTCTCTGATATGGCTTATATTGCCTGGAGAGATAAACTACAACACAGAGACTTCATAGGGGAGAGAGGCTTCAACAAGCGGATCTCTCCATTCCAAGAGTCGGTTCCAGAGCATAAGGGATGGCATCTTGTCCTTGTGGAGCACGTACATCCTAGATTCGTAGATGTGGTGAAGGGGTTCTACGCGAATATGGTGGGAATTAAGGATAAAACAGTTTATGTTAGAGGGAAATGGATTTCCTTCAGTAGAGAGCAAATAGATCACACCTACAATCTTCAAGAGAGGAAGAACGGGTCGAATTGCAAGATCATGGAAGCACTGACTTCCAATATCAGACCTGGTGACTCATAGCAAGGAAAGTGAATGCCACCGTGAAAAACCCACATGAATCCACGCGAGGAGCACCGATTGAACCAAAGAAGGTGTGGTTTTATTTTATGTTCGCCATACTTCCAAGCACCTACGCACGCCAGGAGAAAGAGGCAGTATTTTTATATGCCATCCTCAAGGGGTATAAATTCAATGTGGGCAAGATAATAGAAAACTCAATTCTAAGTTATTACAGAGGAGGATACAAGGGGTTGATTCCACACCTAGCGCTGATCTCGAGGCTCTGTATCTTGGGTGGTATCCAAGGCCACCTGGAAGAAGTTAAGAGAACTCCGCTTCCCAAGACATCACTCTAACACTAACAACAAGAATCACCAAGGGCATAAAACGTAGGCATGGGAATGTGTGGAAGCTATAAGAGAAAAAGAAGAACCAGCATAAATACAACAACCACAACTTGAAAGTGAAGCTCCGCAGTCAACGTGAGGCAGAGTAGAAGGAGCCAAGATCGACCTTTCCCGAGGCGAGACTAGTCCACCAAGAGCATGTTGAAAGCTCAAAGCCTCTAGGTAACGATACTGCAATATTAGAAATGCTTAAAGCCATGAGGCAAGAAATGGAAGAAAGGGACAACCAGCTGAAACTCCAACTACAACTCAGGGATGAGTATATGGATGCTGAGTTGAAAATGAGGGACTGTGAATTGGTTAAGCCCTGAAAAGCGTATATTTAGGAGCTGGAAGAGTAGATAGGAACTAAGAGAACAAGAGTTGGGTGAAGAACTGAGAGTAAGAGAAGATGTTTTTCTCTCATATCAGCTCAGGAGAGATAGTGATCTACTCAAGATCATGAAAGAAATGAAGGATTCCATGGAGAAGAACTTGCTGCATAAGGCATATG
Source organism: Tetrastigma voinierianum (assembly GCA_016808115.1). Taxonomy (NCBI): domain Eukaryota; kingdom Viridiplantae; phylum Streptophyta; class Magnoliopsida; order Vitales; family Vitaceae; genus Tetrastigma; species Tetrastigma voinierianum. Next base: position 175,200 of record JAEQBH010005263.1, on the reverse strand, counting down.
CTTTCGGGTATCTATACAAGGAACATCAGAAAGAAATAAGAACTCTGATAGAAAAAAGGGATAAGGAAATCGAGGGCACCTTAAACTATAGGGAAAAATACTGGACTGAAAGCTTGGACATGATCAACAAAAATTTAATGAAAATGTACTCCACCTAAGGAGAATTTGAAGGAACCCTGAATTCTATTGGGCAAGACAAAATGAATTGATCAAGCAATTAGCCATAAACATGGAGTGGTCTGTACTAAACATAAGTGGAAAAGGCAATAGGTCGAGGCAACCACAAGTCCAGATCCCTAAGTTATCACCTTCTGCAGCTGGGTACAAATTAGATCCAATTAACCTACCTTCCTCCCATAGGCATGAAAGAAAAAGAAAATAGCTCACCATGCACTTCCATCTCGTCTCAGACCTAATATCCAATCCTTACATATTGAATGAAACAGAAAATTTTTTGCAAGCTTAGTGTGTTCACTTTATTTCATTTTTTTTCATTTTTTTTTTGCTTTGTTTAAAATATCTTTCCTTTACGTTTAATAATTTGAAAATGGTCAGACTTATGGTAAATAGCTTAGTTTAATAAATGAGAACCAGTTACTCCTGGATCTAATGAAGAATTGATGCAACATGTTTAGTTGAATGGAATTGATGAAAGAATGAATTATATTGTGTTGGATTGTTTGGAGTTGAATGCTTGATTTAATTGAACTTCTTGACTGGTTAAACAACACAGCAAAAAATCTAGAAACCAAACAACAATTTAATAGATGCATGGGGGTAGGATGAGATGAATTAAAAAGGGAAAGTTGTAAAGATATTAATAAATGTGTTGAACTTCAAGAAGAATGAAGGTTTTAATAAATTGATGGAACATATAAGACCTATAATTTCCGTTTTGTAAACAGCTTGCTATAAAAACTCATAAACTTTGCACATGGTCAAAAGTAACTCTGAAACAAATTATGCCAAGATTAGAGACATCTTCTAGGATCCATCACAGTAATCTCTCAAATGTCCTAGAACTTGTTGGATTATTAGTCAAGGCGAAAACCTAGGCAATACAACTAACAGGAAATGTTTAAAGCATCCTTGAATTCTTTGAGCCTTTCAAAGCTCCCCTGCCTCCCATGATACGACAAGCATACACACTAGTTCCTATTTGAGCTTTCTTGCGCCAATCTTATCATCAACCAGCAAATGAGAAGCCCACCTCCCTTCCTACACATAATCTTATATAAAGAGCCCTTATTTGTCCGTGACATAAAGACAAAATACATCAATGACAGAAAGGGACAAGTTTGGGGGAATATTATTTTAAGTTGTAGAGAAGGATAAAAAGGGTTAAGAAAGAAAAATGCATAGAGATAAGATGAGATGAAGAGAATTATGAAAGAAGTCGTGAAAAGAAAAACATCAAGGAAGAATGAGTTTGGTCTTGTAGCCTTCCTCCCTTGAACAATTAAATTCTTAGGGGTGTTCAACACCTAGTACCCTAATGTCAACTGGTATGGGAGTTACTAACCCAAAGTTCATTAAGGGTGGTAGAAAGCTTAAAAAGACCAACATTGCACCATTCCATAAAACTTGGTGAGAGATGAAAAGTGAAAAAGCTTCTAAAATAAGGAAGAGAAGTTATCTTCTGTGTGTGGACAATGAAAAGAGAAAAATATACCACAATGAAGAATATGCAAAAAGATGCACAAAACCTGATGGGGAGGTTAGAAACTTAAAATCAAGAGAAATCAAGGATGCATGATGAAGGCAAGAGTGTAAGTTGTCAGTGAAATCTAGGTAAAATTGAGCCTAAAGTGTCCAATTATCTACCTAATTACCCAAGCCACACATTACAAGCCTAAAAGACCTATTTGATCTTGAAGGTGGTGATATGCCTATATTAGTGGAGATTAATATGACAAACAAGCATATAGGACTTTAAAAAATGAAAGAAGTATGCTAATTGAGTATTATCTTAGAAGATTAACTAATCTGCCAAGGAAAAAGAGGAAAGACCAACTCACACACACAAATTAGGGTTAAATGATTAAATTATTTCCACCATATGAATTATTTGTTGAATCGATGAACTTAATTGAAAATCTTTCTGATTCTAGATTGGAAACATGTTTAGAAATAATTTTACATCTGACTTATGTTTCCTGCCCAATTGATCTTTAAAAAGAAACATGTCCTTATAAATAAAAGCTAAATTGTTTGAGGAAAAAAAAAATTTTCTTTTCTTTGCTTGGGGACAAGCAACTCTTTAAGTTTAGGGGAATTTGATGAGTCTCAAACTCATCTATTTTTAATCCATTTTTCCGGCATGTTTTTAACAGTTTCAGATATATTTTTATGCCAAATTATGGAATATTCACAAACTTTGTGTTTTGCAGGTGTTAATTGAATAATGAGATCGTTCTAGTAGAAAATAAGAAAAAAAGTGGAAATTGTAGCAGTCTCTATTGCGACATAGATTTTGTATGTCGCAACAAAATTTCCAGCATATCAGATAACTATGTCATAGCTAGCAACTGTTTCTCGCAACAAAGCCCAGGCAGAACTCAAGGTTGAAAATGCATTTCTATCTCGACAAAGAGTTTTACATCGTGACATTCTTTGAAAGGTGAAGAAGATTGTCGTGACACCACCACTACATTTGCAACATAAAAGTGAAGATTAATATATGAACTGCATCGCGATAGAAAATATAGCAAGAATTCAACACAAGCCAACTCAAGGAAGAATTTCTGTCACAACAAAGAAAATCCTATCGCGACATTACATTCAAAATTCACAACAAAGAGCAACAAAATCTCTGTCACGACAAAGATTATTTCTGTCACGACAAACAAAACATGAGGTTGAGGTGAATTCTATCGCGACAAGGATTTCTCTGTTGCGAAATAGAAGTTAAAGAGCAATACAAGAGGAATGGAAACAAAGAAATTCATGTTGCAACATAGTGAAATATTGAAGGCAAAATCTCTGTTGCGACAAAAAAGTTTTCTTTTGCGACAATAAAAGCTAGAGAGGGATAGAATTTTGTCGTGATAGAAAATTCGAACATGACGGTGGAAGGTGAGATAGGCGAGTCAAGTCTATCGCGACAAGCGACAAAAGCTAGCAATAAGGAAAAGAAAAAGAAATCCTGTTGAGACAAAAATTGTGAAGAAACCAAAGAAATTATGTCACGACAGAGTAGATAAGTGATTCGTGCCACAGTAGGGGTTCCGGAATCAACAATATTTATATCCTAAATTCCTTCTACTGTCGTAGTCAAGCTACTGCAGTATAGCGGCTCTAGGGTCGAACTCAGGGATGGGTTTTCTTTGTACAAATGAGTTGCAGTGGAGTTCAAAATTGGTGAATTAAATTTGGATTTTCAGGATTTGGTAAAAACAGGGGATTGGTTGTTCACTGACTGAAACTAAAATAAGAAAAAAATGTAAAATAGAACCCCTTTTGAAGTGTCGGACCTTGGTTTTAGGGTTTTAAGGCCTTGACATGTCCCGGATATTTTCCTCGCGTTGGGGAGAGTGACATATAGTCATTTCAGACCGGATCTTTGTTAGCTTTAAAGCTAAACCTTATGATTTTCCCTTTTTGAAACATAGCATTTAAATGGGCATAAATGTCCTATAGCAATGAAAACACATCTTCGAAACCCTCTTTCCACGATCTTGTGAGCTGGCCATTGAGCCTCAATGGATCTGAGTAAGTATCCATTGAACCCCGAAAAGCTTGCCAAATACACATTAAAGAAGAGAGCATGCTTAGAGATTTTAACCTAAGTGAGAAGCGGGAGCGTAAACAACCATAAATGCGTGCGTTAAAAAAAGCGGAGGCAAGTGAGTTACCTCCACACCACAGCCACCATCCCGGCCCTCCTCTTCAAGGAGGAAGAGGTCCTAGCCAACCATCCTCGAGTTGTCATCCGCAGTGTTTGACATAATAGAAAGAGGAAAGAAAATGAAAGAAAATGGGAGAAAAGAGGAAGCGTGTGGCCTCCATCCTTTATGTCTTAGGAAGTAAGGTGAGTTGATTTAATCTGTCGGGCGATATGCTTTCGGAAGTCCAAGGAATTACAAAAGAAACCAGGAACGGAAGTTATTACAAGGGTTAAAATAGGAAAAAACCAAAAATTGTAACAAAAAGCTGAGGTGTCAAAAAGCAGGGGAACAAGGCTGCTTTGGAGGAGCAGTCTTTCGCGGGATGCACGGAGTGGTAGTGGCCAGCACTCACAGCGTGCCAGTTTTCTTCACATTTTGCTCTTCTTTCCTTTTGATCTTTGATTTGCAATGCTGAGTTTGACTCGAATTATTCGTTCTTGGATCGACTCAACAATTTTGGCATAATTAGCTGTAGCGCAAAATTTTCCATAAATACGTCAGTAAAATAGTAGGGACCTTAATGTGCAAATCGGGTTAATTAGAATGATTAGTACATAAAAAGCACTCAAAACCTGAAATAAACAGGGTTCAAAATAGCATTTTTTTGGGCACTAATCAATAAGTTGAAAAGAAAAATGCTTGTCTTTATAGTTTCCAGAGGCAGGAGTGTAAAAAGAAATGGTTGCAACAAATTTGGTGTCGTGACACAAGATATTCCTGTTGCGACAAAAACAAGAAGGCTGCATCAAAATTCTGTCTCGACATTATCAAAGTCTGTCACGACATAATTCAAGAAAAAGCCCGAAGCAGTCGTGAAAGCGCATGCTCGACGGAGGCGGCAACAAAAGGCGAAAACTACGTCGACAAAACTTTATGTCGTGACAGTGGTAATTTGGGCCATAATTTTAGGGATCCACAATGCAATTATTAAGGCGCAATGACATTTGAATATAAATAGAGCGCATCTAGGGCGCGTACTTACGACTTTCATGAATCGGAGTTTTGGGTGGTAGACTCTTTGTATTTTTTTTTTTTCTTTCCGTTTAGTATATTTTGATTTAGCATAGTTTTTAGTTAGTTGTCTTTTTATTTTTCGGAGTTGAGTAATGAACTATAGTGTAGCTTTGAGCTGGAATTTCTTGTTAAATTTTCTCTTTCATTACTGTTCTTGAATAAAATAAAGTTTGGAAATTTTCTGGATTTCATTTATTTCGATTCGTTTTACCTTTCGGTGAATTTTCTGTCGGTTAGTCAACGATATAGGTAGACAGTTTGAAGAGTTGAGCTCCTTTTGGGGATGGATCGGTGATGATCATCATTTTTCTGCGCAAAATGGAAGAACGCCTTAGTTAGAATTCTTGAAATTATTTGATTGGTATTATTTATGAACTTACTTGTTCCCAGTACTAGTACCGTGTACCCAAGCAAAGTATTGTATCTTGCTGATTTCCAGGAGGTCATTTGCATGACACAGAGTTGGAGAATCTTGAGAGTATAGAGCAGTTCTTTGTGGATATGGTAGACTAATACTATGAAACTAATGAATTTTGATGGGTTACTCCGATAGATCACCAACTTACTCATATTGTGAGGATAGTTGAATGAAATATCAGTTTAATCACTCGAAGGTTCCTCCTCTTTCTGATGAACTGATTCTGATCCCGTGTTAGCAAAGATCTAATCAAGGAGATGGAAATTTTCATCAGAAATGAAGGATGAGGTGTTAATCAAATTGGAGAAAGCTTGTAATATCATATCTATGGGAGCAAGAATTCTCCAGTCGTAAGATCTGGGTATGAAGTACTGAAAATGAAAAATATTTAAATCTTATAAAGAGGGTTATATCTTACAAGTAGTTGATTAAATTCATGAATCATAAATGAACATGAATCTCTAATTAGTGAAAGGTATGGTTAAGGGAGAAATCCAAATGAACATAATGATTCTTGTAAACGGGTTTAAAAAGGTTATATTTTTAAGGGTATAAATTTCTAAAAGAGCTTCTAAATTTCGTTAAAAAAATATTTTTTATTTAAAAATAAATAAAATTCAAACAACACAACACCTTAATAGGCTTAATTAATCATCTTTTAAAATTATTCTAAACATGAAACTAGAAAATATGGATTTTTTCTATACAAATGAATAGGAAAAGGATGTTGAATAATGATTGAACGATATTCAATGGTGTTTTTCCTATTCTTAATCTTTTGGTCAATTTTTTATTTAATTGTATTGCATTAATCGCGACTGTATCAATGGGTTTTAGTGGATGGTTTTTCCTTTTTATTTTAGTTGTGGCTAGAACATATGCGTCGATAATTTTTTATCTTTCCCGGTATGTTTTGTAGTGTCAGTGTAATGTCTAGTCACCAAGTTAGAAAGAGTGAGATTTCCTCAAGGGATTCCCTCTTGATCCACGTGGATATTCAAATCCCTTGGATCTTTGATGAAGATGTATTGGTTTAGGTTTTTATGAATGTCCATGACTTGCACAGTCCTAAGCATACCTTTTAGTTGGATTAAAGCTATAATTGATCAAGATTAGGACTTGGGAAGATGTTTAACTAGGATTCTGAGCTGAAGATTTGCTTGACAAAAGGGAACGTTGATGAAAATTTGCTTAATTACTTCCAAATTTCTGCAAGATGTTGGAGATTTAAGAGATTAAATTCAATAGATCATTCGGAAAAGTCGATGGGTGCCTGAGAATGGCTTGAAGATCAAAACTACCAAAAGTCACCAAAATAAGGAATTCATAATGTCATATGACAATATCTGGGGCCAGATTGTCTTGTTCTGTCATTTTAAATAAGTTATTGGTATCTGGTTGGATCTCTTTAATCCATTAGGGGTTGTGAAGTGAGCTGATTTTATTGCTGGAATCAATCCCTCATTTGGTCTGTGTTGGAAGAATTACAGCTATCTAGGGCCCATTAGGTGGGAAGGGGGGAGTTGATCTAAAAGAAATTTTTAATGTGATTAGTTAAACCTCGTTGTAAGAAATGTGAACTATATGTCACGCAAGCATTATTCTTTCACCATTTATATTCTTTCTATATGTTTGAAATTGGAATAATCTTTTAATCGAAGTTGGGGTGATTAACTGAATGTTTGATCTTTGTGTATGACGGAAGGAGTTATTGATTTTGATGACTTTGTCGGTCACTAAATGTTTTCCATCAAATGCCCCCGCAAAGAAATTAAAATTGATTGCAAGTCTACTTGACATGTTAGGATTGCTTTGAATCGCAAGAACTTTAGATTTGTCATGTATAGTGTTCTCAATATATTTTTAATGCATCTTGTATTTGACATTTTATTGCGGTTTTCATTCAAGCTTTATGATTTGGATAGCACGGGGATTCATTAAAGCGGCAAGGCGTACTATGATATTTAAATGTCATGTCCATTGCATTATTTTTCTCAGTCGTGAAAGAAAATGTTAGATACTTGTGCTTTTTGGTTTTTTAATTCCTATTTTGTTACTTGATATTTATCCATCATATATACTTATGTAGTCCAGAGCTAAAACTATGTTTCTCAAATAAAAATAGTAAATGCATACATCTATTATGTTCTTTGTCTATCTTTGAATTGTTTTATGATGTGTTTGTTTAGAAGTGAACCCGATACGGACATGGCGAAGAGAGAATTACAAGATTTTTCTCTTGATTATTGTGTTGAATCAATTATGTTTGATTGAAACCTCCTTGCAGGAATCTTCATTCTATTTTATTTTGGTAGGTCAAACAAATGTTGATTGCACTTCTGTGTGAAAATGAAATGAAGTTGGCTAATGAAACCATAAGCCATACTTGATAAGGTAGCTTATCAGCGAGCTATAACAACCACCTATTAGACCTGCGAGACTGTTGAACATGCTACATTGCTACATCACATGTTTTGTCCAGTTAATATATGTCTAACTATTTGATCATTCAAGATTGACTTCTTGCCCAACTAGGTCATAACAAAAAGGTCCAATTCACGATGATGATGGTTAGAAATTTAAGTGCTTTATGAGAGAAGCTGGAGTCTAGTCGAACTTTATATTCTACTGTGCCATTGAAGGGGAATAAAGTACAAGAACAAATCATGTTTTGTTGTCTCCTTTTTCAAGAAAGGAAAATTTATCCTACTGTCACGTTTTGTTGTGAATTAGTTATGCTTATTTTCTTTTGCAAAATTATCTTTGGTTCCAAATTTAAGTGGGTATACCTGTGTAGGCTAGAAAACTAGGTAGACCACCCATTGCTTCGGAGTTGTTTGTTCACACACATACAAAAAATGGCGATGGCAAGACTTTCATTAATGAAAAGTCCAAAGATGTTAATGTAAATTAGTCTATCACTTGACATATTATGTCTTATCTTTCATTTAGTTGATAGCTACAATTGAATATATTTATGTATTTACAGGATGCTATTGAGGCTAAGCGAGAGCAACTGACACAAAACAATGAAACAATAGATGAAAATAATATGTTTCTAGATGTTTGTGGGTAGACTGACAAAAGGTCAAGTTTATGGCTTGGCTCCACGAGGCTACACAATATTATGATTTTGGCTCTACCTCTTCTTCAGCATCGGCATTTGATATTTCTCGACAAAATGCGAGTAATTCGCGACTGGCTTACGACGATTAATGATCAAGATTTAATGATTAGAGATATCACGAGGAACGACCAACTATTGTTAAGGCGTTTTGGATGAAATGTCTAAGGTGAATGATGCTAGTACTATACAATCAACCTTCGCATGACCATGGTAATGAGCATCGGACATCAGCAATGATCACACCTCACGATGCTAATTTATCTCCTGATGAGTGAGCTGTTTAAGTACTTTTTATGTAGTTTTAATACTTTTTAACTATTTAGGTACTTTGTTTAATACTTTCGAAATATTTAGGTACTTTTCTTAATACATTTGACCTATTCAAAATATTCTTTTTTTTTTTTTTTTTTGTTATTGGGATATGTCAGTGTTATATTATTAGGCATGATTGTTGTATATAAATTTGCTTTTATGAGAATCATAAAACGTGTTTTAATTAGGTTTTAAGAGCCAAATTATAGTATTAAAAATATAAATATATTTTATATTTACCTACAATTTACCGACGGCATACCTACGGAAGTGGTTAATAATAACTATCAATTACCAACGGATTACCTAAAAAATCACAAACTAAATACCGACAAAGTACTTCCGTAGCTAAATGACCAACAATTTATCGACGGAATACCTACAAAAGTGGTCATCAATTACTGATGAATTACCTACAAAATCACCAACAAAATTCGTAGCCAACTACCGATAGAATACCGACGAAATGCCTATAAAAGTGGTTGCCAATTACTGACGTATTACCTACAAAATACCTACAAAGTTTATTCGTAGAAAATTACCGACAGAATGCCGACGGAATTCCTATAAAAGTGGTTGTCAATTACTGACGAATTACCTACAAACTCACCAACAAAATACCAACGAACTTTCCAGAGGTAAATTACCGACAGATTACCTTTGGAATTTTGTCGGTATTTCGTCCCCCATTTTGTAGATTTCCCTCAACTTTTCAACAATTTACTGACGGAATTTCCGTAGGTAATTTACCTACGGATTGATTTTCCGTTAGTAATTTATTTACCTACGCCACAACAACCGACGAAATATAGTTGTCGGTATTCCTAGGTAAATTTAATTACCGATGGAATTTTATATATTACCTACAGAATTTTCCGTAGGTAAATTGTCACTTTGTTGTAGTGATGAATATTAGCCCTATTTTCAATGTAGAGGATTTACTACCTTACCGAGGCACTTTTAAACCTTCTACTTTGCCTTTTAGTGTGTCTGAGGGTGGAGCTAGCAAAGGTGCACCCACTGTGCCTTCATTCCAGTATTCTACGGAGATGGTGGATATTATCCTTGATGATGAGTTTGTGACTTCTAAAGATGGTGGTTTTCGTCGTTTCCTTGCCAAATGGCATGGTCATCCCAATTCTAATGCTACTTGGATACAGGAGGATGACCTTCGTCATTTAAATCCTTTGTTGTTGGACTGCTACCTTTCTTTTCACTCTTCGGAGTAGAGTTCTTTTCAACCCGGGTGGAATGACGGGGCATCGAGTAGGCCCATATCTAGGCCTAGACAAGATAGGATGCCCAAGTGCAATGATGATTTTTATTATTATTAGTTATTTATTTAATCGTACTTTTTGGGATTTATCTGTTAGGGTTTTCAGTTGTTGCCTATAAATAGCACCTTATGTTATTGTTTTTGTAGAGTTGATATGATATTGAAAACTTGAGAATTTTGTTTTGTTTATTTTTTATGATTTCTTTCAATTTTATTATTCTTTGTAGCCGAGCTACATCAGATGCTTTAGTTGTAGAATTTCAGCAACTAAAATTATGTCTCTCTATCTCTCTTATAGTGTAGCCATGAGTTAATAATTTTCGTAACATCTAACTCTATGAAATCCTCACATGCATAAGGTTTTATATTGTTGTATGCCATGCTGTGATTATGTCATATTTACTTCTATCATATTTCAATAGTTTGAAACCAAGTATGTATATATATATATATATGGATGCAAGGAAACGTTTTCGAAATACCCTTTCCCTGATTTATTTCAATCTGGTAGATGATTGTCCTGACAATGCCATGTTGGGATTTGACTATAATTAATGTATATTAGACAAAATACACCCAAAATTGGATGATTTATTTTTATTTTTGAATCAAAATTTGGATGATTTTAGGACATATAAACTAAAATACCAGGATGCTCATTCATGTATTTTGAATTAAAACTAGTTCCATGCAAAATTAAAGTGCCTAATTCATTCAAATCACACAAAAATTCCTTCATTTTCTCCCGTTTGTAGTATCTTAAATTTTTATCCGAAGTAAATTTTTTTAAATATTTACACATTATGAAGTAAATTTAATCTTTTTATTTTTAGATTTTTTTAGTCCTAAAGAAATAAGAAAGAATAACTATTAGTTTTTACTCGTAGCTGTCTTCTCCTGTGATAGAATACAATCTTTTACTCAGATTATGTTTGGTTCATGATACGTTTGAGAGAAATTTAAGGGAAATAGGAAAAAGAGAAAAGTAAAATTAAATAAAAATTAAAGAAATCAATTTAAAATTATCTATTATTTCATATTAAGATTGAATCTTGGATAAGGTCATGTTGATAGCCAACTCGAAGCCAGCTTGAATTAAAAAACAGTAATTCCAAGTTGACCTCTCACCTAAGTTACTCAACTTAATTCTATTTTGAATTGGTCTACATAAATTTAGATTAAACTTATATTGGTTCGGTTGACTGAGTTGTATGTTCAAACTTTAAAAATATAAAATTTCATTAAATCAAACCGGCAATACATTTGATTGAAATACATATCCAAATTCGCTAAAAACACTAAGGAATAACATAGTATCCAAGTTAATAGCATAATAACAAAGCTCTAAGCCTACATATTTGAAAAAATCTATTGTGACTAGAATACATAGGATTTCATATCTATAGTATACTGACGAACTTGACTTGATTGAATGTTTCTGTCTCATTGACTATACTGTGTCATTTGAAACGACCACACACTAGAAACTTGTTGAAACAAAGAACCTGCCGCACTAAAAAAGGCGAAACAAAATGGTCATACAAAGATGACTAAAACACACGCCGCAATAAAGGCGACGACGAAAAGAAGAAAAAGCAAAAATAAACATCAGATTTGTAAAAAAAATACCACTTAAATGAGAGAGAAAAACATGAAGAAAGATATATAGATGGGTAATTTCAAGCCAAGAATGACCAAAAATCACTCATCCTTTTCAGAATCAATTAAAACAAAACCAAATTGCAACTAGATGAGTATACACATAGCGTTTTTAAGGAACTATTTTTCCATATATTTATCAAAACCTAAATAATAATTCAGCAGAACAGTGAAAAAAGTAAAAAATAAACTTACTTAAAGATATTTTTAAAAAAGAAATATTATTATAACCCTCAGAGATAGCTTAGTTGGGTTTACTCGGCAATGGTCACCCATTAAAGTGCCCTTATTGCTTTTGGAGGATTCATTAGGCCATTAATTATAATTATAAAAAATAAATATTATTATACAAGAAATAAACCTTAAATTGGGTTGCATAAATCCACCAAAGTTTCGCCTTTACTTTACACTCATTTTATTTATTTATTTTTTACATAAAAATTATATAATTTATAAAATTATAAAATTTTAAATTTTAATTGCATTTTATTTTCTTTTACATTTTCTTAGTGCAACCTTAGACCTCGACATTTTTTTTCCTTGGTATTCCCTGCAAGCAAACATTTCTAAAATCATAAGTAAGGGGAAAATCCACTAACTTTTGTTGCTGGCCATCGAACGAATTTTGAAGTCTTAACTTGCAAGGAACAGGCGACGACCCTTTCTTTATATATCTTAGTCATAAAGGGAAGCCAACTGTCCCTTGGCGTGCTCGGATCTTCTTTGTTGACATTTCATTACGTGATCGAGCAACCATTTCCGCACGTAAACGCCATTGTCGACGCTAGAAAAACCTTCAGCCTCCAATCATATGCTGTCCCATATCAAGCTCACGATTCTTCATCAACCTCTCCGAAGAGAGAATTCATTATAAAGATGCCAAGTGGAAGTAGTTCTTCTAACAAACTGAGAAGCATGATTGAACTGCTTTTTCTGTACAAAACTCGCTCTACCAATCCTTGTCGTGGACATAGCTCGATCTCGGCGGTAGCTAAACTTCACTCAGGATATTCGGCACACCAAGGGCTGAAGTCCGTCAGCGCCAACAGTAGTGGATTTTGTAGAGCATCCCATACCAATATGTGATTGATTTTCTCTAATTATCTTCCATATAGTTTCTTTTTGTGCTTTAATCAGAAACCTTTCATAATATTTTTAATTTCTCCATTTATTCTAGGCCAAAAGATGGGAAGGAGAAAGTTCAACCAGCAACAGCTCCAACAGCTTCTGCTAGGTTCATTTTTCCTAACTGGTATGAATCCATTTGAATTTTCTTTTTATTTTCTTTAAAACTATTTATTTTATAGGTAAAAACTTATTTTTCATTCTTTGTCCCGGTACTGTCCCCTCCCTCTGCCCACCCCAACCCTTAACTGTTGAGCCAGGGCTCATGGCATGAATCCATTTGAATTTTGAGTTTTCCTTTTGGCTAAAAGCTATCTAATACAGCAAATGTGCTATATTAATTTTGCAGACGTCATGTTAGGTTTTCTTAGGAAGTTTTCAACTTACTCTCAGGAGATTTGAATAAAGAATAATTTAAAAGATTTTCTCATTATCTGTTTGGAAAATCACTTTTTGGAACCGCATAAAGCACTACAAAGAAAAGGGAAACCCATAGGTTTTATTTCTTTACATCTTGAGAATATTGTCTTTGTTTTGGGTATTTAGGCCTCAATCTTTTTTATAGTTAGGTCTATTTCTATAATTATCTTTATATATTAGTTTCATTTAATTATATATTTTGAATGAAAAATGACACAAAAATATTAATGAGAAGAGTAAAGACATCATTTTTGTTGAAAAAATGTTTACCTAATTAAGAATTATATAATCTTTCTGAACTTCACTAATCCTTATTTGACATTATCATACTTAATACGTTAAGTGTTGAACTATATTGTTTTATTCATATTAAGTATTTAAAAAGCAAAGAAAAATTAAGATGTAACTCTTTCTATTTGAAAAAAAAAAAAAGTTAAACATGTGATGTTTTTATTCCGTAAAAAATTTATGACAAAGTCATGAAAAATTAGAAAAATAAACATTATTGGAAGTTTAAAAGCAAATTACTTTTAGTAAAAAATTTAATAAAAACAAACACCCTCTTATTTAGTTTAACTTTTCCCATTAGCAAGTTAACCTAGGTTTTATCAAGGTTTTTTTTTTTTACATCTATTCACTTTATATATTACCTCTTCTTATAAGGATTCGAACATAGATCTCTAATAGCCCCTTCCCACCCATTTATCACTTGAGCAGGCCTTAAAAACAGGTTTTATATATCAAGTTTATTTTTCCTTCGTTTGGAGATGAGAGTCAGATGTGTGTCAACATATACATGACAAACTGAAGTTACTAAATTCCTTTGCCTTATTTCCCTAATACCATGCAGGGCAAAGATACTTAGTGGGCTCTGTATTATCTCTGCTGCTTCCCCTTTTGAAGTGGGAAAAAGTTATAAAAATAGAAGGTAAAAATATAGTTTAACTATTAACGTATTCAAATAAGTTTTTCACCATCTTAAGTTTTAAAATTTTGAAAACGTTGGAGCACTTAGGAGAGGCGGAGATGGTCGTGGAAGAGGTGGATAAGGTGGCCAAGGTGGTGGATAAGGTGGCAAAGGTGGCGGATAAGGTGGCAACTGTGACTGAGAAAGTATCAGGTGACATGGCCAACATACTTCCTCATAATTCCAAACTTAAAGAAGCGGCTTTGCTGGTGGAACATATAGCTAAAGTCACTGCTGAAGATGCAGAATTAGCAGAGCAATTTATTCAAAAGGTTGTATCCTAAAAATACTTCTTCATATGCTAGTGTTTTCCTTTATAGAAATATTTGGTTAAAAGACATCAAATAATTAAAAATGTGTGATTCTAAGAGCCTATTTGTTTCCTATTTCTTAAAACTGCTCTCCATAACAGTTTTTGGAAACAAGCATTTTGGTGTTCTTTAAAAACTATTATTGTTTTCTAAATTTTGTGTTTTCTATGTTTTTCAAAAAAAAAAAAAAAACTAGAAACCAAAAGTGTTTTCCTTATTCTTCTCATTTTTTAGAACAAAAAACCGTTTCAAAAACATGAACCAAACATGCCATATTGTTCCCTATGTTTCTTCTTGAAAAATAATTTGTTTTGAACAAAAATGCCCTTGTTTATTTTATATATTTACATTATCTCTTAAAAGGAGGATTTTTTTTTTATAGCTAAAAGGAGGGTTATTTTAGCAATAAAATAAGAAGGGTATTGTTGTCAAAATAATGCCAAATTTTGATAAAAGGTCAAATTTATGATATTTGGCTTTCAAAAGGTCTTTTAATCTAATCACCTTTTCTTTTATTTATAAATATAGTTTGTCTTCAATAATTGTAACACTTTTTTAATATTTTTATTAATTTAAAAAATAGAAAACAATTTTGTAGAAATTTTGCCAATATATACTCCAAATATTTAAAACAATCAAATTTTTTTTTTTTTTTGAAAGAAAAAACAATAACTTCTTAGACTATAGTTTAGGGTGGTGATCTTTTCAAAACTCAAATTCTTTTTTTATTATTTCCAATAGTAATTATTTCTCAATAAAATCGTTAATAAAGAATACCATTGTCATAATTTTATTTTTAGTATCTGATTTTTCACTTTGGCTTATTGATATAATCATTATATATCGTCATAGTAACATTGATGCGAGATGATCTTATCATGTCTAAAATTTATATGTTGATCCAAACAGGTTAATGTATTGAAGCAAGACGTACAAGAGTTGGAGAGAATAGTTGACCCTGTTATAAAGAATATGTCAAAGAAAGAAACCGGTGGAAAATAATATTTTTAGCAAATGTGTACATACTAATTTTTTTATTGTACATCTATAGTATTAATTTTGGTGTTTATAGGAAGTGATATAAAATGTCTTGAATTTCTGATTATGTAAATTCTTGTTTGGAATTAATATAAATTCGGAAGAATATTTGTTAAAATATTTAAAGTATCTTTAAATTTTTAATTGTTACACCCCAAAACTCAATCTAGGAGTATGATTGTCATTTTATATCTTAAGCCTGAATGCTCGAAATGAGAAATGATAGTAACCTTTATAATTATAAATGGATTGATTCCAATTATCAAACACCTATTCAGAGTAAACGCACAATATTATAAAGTCATCAATATCAAATTTCTCGAATTCCTCAATTACAAAGTTCATACAACAATAAAAGTGTCATAATCCCAAAATCAAATGATTCAAACCAAAATAAATTCTATCACTAAACAAAATCCAGAATAATAACTAAAACAAAAAATTCTTAATAGTGATAGATTTTTCCTATTCCATCTATCACTCCTTGCCAAACTAAAGGTAATTGAAAAGATGTTAACAAATGGGAGTGAGCTTACAACTTAATAAAAAATAATAATACAATTTTATGGATCAAAATGTTTCAATCATAATAACAAATATGAGATATTTTTCACAAAACTTTTGATTTGAAAATAAGTTGGAATTCAAAACATTCTATCAAAACATTCTCAAACCAATTTCAAACTGGTTTCATAAAGAATGTGATCCAAACATTTTCATATCAAATTTTGATTCAAACACTTTTATATCAAAGTCCAAAATCAAATATATTTCAATTTTTTTTTTATAGTGAACAAATATCAAATGCCCAACCATGTGGGACTTTTAAATGGGTGGCTAGTGTTAGGCACTATTTGTGTGTGCACACTTTTATCTGCGAGTATACGAGCCTACACGTAATATAATGGACTCAGAGAGTTCGGATATCAATTCCAC
Source organism: Tetrastigma voinierianum (assembly GCA_016808115.1). Classification (NCBI taxonomy): domain Eukaryota; kingdom Viridiplantae; phylum Streptophyta; class Magnoliopsida; order Vitales; family Vitaceae; genus Tetrastigma; species Tetrastigma voinierianum. The sequence continues at coordinate 158,710 of JAEQBH010005263.1, read as the reverse complement.
AGTGAATGGAATGTAGTGGTTGAATAACCAAGTACTTTAACTAATTGAACTTCTCAGTGTTTAAGCTAATAAAATGGTTTAAAAATGGAGATTTAAAAAAACTAAAAATAAAATAAAACGGCAATGATTAATGCTCAACTCATGAGTAATGGATTCATTTTGAAGAAATAACTCTAGGAAAGAATATTAGGGTTGATTGCTTCCATTGATGCATTTTGCTTTATGCTTGATAAGAGTGAATTATGCAAATGTATGTTTGTGCTTGCTCAAGGGAAATTAGTATGAGGCTCTCACTCTCGTGACTCACCTCAATTTCTCACACTAACCTCCTATTAAACGCTAGGTTCGATCTTCTAGGCGATTAAATGCAATACTTTTCTAAAACATTTTTCCCTTAGGTATCATATTGGTCACCGCTACGCTAGGTCCTTGAAATAGGAAAAACTTGAACTGTGCTAGATTTGATCACAGCTAGGTCCTTACAAATCCAGTACAATGCTTAATTGATGCTTACTCCTAATAAAATCCATTTAGTATTAGTTATTGCTAATTTTCTAAAAAAAAATTATTAGGCTGAGTTGATTTTACCGATTGAAATACATTATGAAGAGTTGGTCGAGGCCTCAAGTCAATTTCCAACTGTCACGATGGAAGCCCTAGGTCAATCTTTCCTACTTTAGATCTCAAGCACAAATCCCAACACATTTCAATAGGATAAAGTCATACTAATTCCATATTTGCATCAACACTAGCAAACATTCACAAAATTATATAAATCAAGCATCAACTTCAACAATCAACCCTAAAGGATGTTTAACCACTCATTACAACCCACAAATCCATCAAGATCATATTTATTACAAGCATAATAGAGAAGATGAAAAAAAAATAAAGTTTAGAGATACAAAATAGATTGAAGGTGAAAAAGCTCTTACAACTTTGCTCTAAGAAGTAAAAGGTCCTCTAGCAAGCTGGATCTTCAAAATCAACTCCAAAACCAAAGTAGAATACTCAAAAATCAAAACCCTAGGTTGATTCTAGCTTAGGATGAGAGAAACCCTAGAATAGGTGTTCTCCCCCCTCAAAAATCTAAAAACATGTATCTATAGTGTTTTGAGAAATTAACCTCAAAAAGGGTTGAAAAATGGTAAAAAAACGCTCATTTTTGGGCTCCTGACATCTCCATGTCGTGACATGAAAGGCCTTCATGTTGCAACATGAAAAAAATGGGGGATTCAGCATTTTTGTTGCCATGTCATGACATGAAGGCCTTTCATGTCGCGACATTAAGGTCTTTCATGTCGCGACATGGCAGAATGTCAACAATCTAGCTTTGACCTTCTGACTTTAAACGATCATAACACTCTCACCCGACCTCCAAATGGGATTATTTTGGTCTCTATAGAAGGCCAAGAGAAAGTAGAATCTATCCATATTGAGTTTGGAATCATTGGAAGCCATTAGGTAGACTGAAAAGTCACAAACTTGAGGGGTGTTGTATGTGGTGTTTTGGAAAATCCTCCCTTTGACTTCACGAGGTCATATCTTTTTCGTCTGGACTCTAAATTGGGTGATCTAGGACTCGTTATAAATCTTGAGAAGTTTAAAACACATTTCTGGGCAGATTAGAGCCATTTGATACTACCATTAACACATAAAAATGAAATGATCAGATGTTTGCTGTGTGTGGTGCCTTCTTGGTCTTCTTTGGTTCTATTTAAGCTCATTTTTGTTCATTTTTCTCCAAAGTTGACCTAATCACCAAAATGAGGCATTTAAACATTAAAACTCTAATTATCATCATCAAAGTCATTAAAATGCATAGAAAATATGATGATAATCTAGCAGTACCCCAAAACCGAGTCTAGTTGACCAATCATCAGCTTTGTGAACTCGTGGATGTCAGTGGCTTTCGATACAAACGCTACTCACGTCTCATTTACGGGCAGTAGAGTTAACAATTGAATCTGCTCCAACTCCATTTATCCATATTTAATTAATATATACAAAAATTACATTAAAACAACCCGTAAGAGTTCGATCACGACTCCCTTGCAAATGTTACATGTAAAAACTAGTTTGATCAAAAAGTTTTACAAAAAGGTTATCAAAGCCACATGTTGGCTTTCTTTACAATTGCGGCCTAGAATAAGCGTCATTCTCCAGTGTATGTTCCGCACCTGAAATATTTTCCCTTATAGGGTGAGTCAAGCCTAGTAGAAAAACATCCTACAGAGGCTACTCCCCACCTAAGTGCACATGCAATGGTCATGTTCCACAAACTCACATTCACATTCCAAGTAAAACATGCAATTTCTACAATGGAATCTTGCATGTCATGCCATGAAATGAGATGAGACTCAATCATGTACCATGCCTCGAGTCCTCACTGACTCCCACCAAACAATGCGAATGCCAATGTGTGATAAACTGTCATTGATGAATCGCATCCAATGAACCCTTTGAAATAAAATTCGTTTGTTTATAAATCAAAACTTTTATGGATGACTTCATTTCAAATGATCTTTTTAAAATCAAAATTGTTTGTTTCATGGGCAACGGATTTCCGAGGTCTCACCGTAGGACTCCGCACACCTTCCTACACTTTTTGGACTTTCACTGTTGGAGTGTATGAACCAGTCCGGGCCTTTCACCCGAGGGGATGTCTAACCCTTCTTACTATTACCCATCACACGTTTTTCCATGTTATGCAACCATGCAACTCTGTCGGACATCGCCCAACGATACCGAGCCCACCTATCAATCACCAAGTATGGTTATCACGCCCCTACCCCCGCCTAGGCGAAAAAAGGGGTGTGGCATGGGACTAAGACTCTTTAATCTGCTTTCCTGACCTTGGTGGGCCCATTTCATAAATAAATCCATAAGGAAATAAAACTTGTAGTACTACTACCGTAGTGGTGTATAAACTGTCATGTATATACATGCCTGAGTCCCATTTACTTGTTCTTACACAAACTCCACTATTACAAAAACTTTTGCATTTACATCCCAAAACCAAAAATCAAAACCTACATCAGGTGGACTTCTACTACTGTGTTGGCCCTGTTGTATGCGAAATGCCTAGAATGTCCTCTTTAGTACCTACACGGATGAAACACTCATGCTAAGATTATTGCTTAGTGGGAAATAGATAACATATATGACCACTTGAAGTGGTCCACAATTACAGGATACATATATCATAAGGCATATGTCAGAGTTTACATATAACAGAATTCTATAACAAAGTTTTCATATAACATAATTCTTATAACGGGGTTTTCATATCTCCCATAGGAGTTAAAAACAAAGATCTTGTATACAGTACATCAGAATTTTATTCTGAACATAATTGATTCCTTATGTTTTCTTATTATTCATTATTCAGATTCTTATCATATAATTGTTTGCATGTATAGACCAGTAACAATTAATGATAAAAGCGTGCTGCAAATAGTGCGAAGGTCTTGTCTGATCTTGAGCAGATGTGCACAGCCACGTAATGGGGTGTCGTAGCCGCAAATGCGAAGTGTCGTCCTGCTTGATCAGACGTGCATATTCATTCGCTATTAAGTCTTAGGCATGCATACAATTATATATGTTATTGAGATTGTTATATTATTCTTAATCACATTAGAAAATAAGGGGCAAGAAACAATGTTTACCCAATGATAGAAGCTTCGCCTTGGTGGTGAGGTGTAGAACATTTTTAATATAACTTTTATACATGTACTGACTCTTTCATTTGGAATTAACGAAAGAGCATAACAAAACAGGGTTGCAGGACCGGTACTCGGACCATAAACAACCTTGAGTACTGGTACTCCAATTTCAGTACCAGTACTCAACACCCTTTGGACTTTATACAGCTTTGAGTAGTGGTACTCAACTTTCAGTACCAATACTAAACATCATCTGGGCCAAAAACTGCTTTGAGTACCGGTACTCAACTTTTAGTACCGGTACTTAACATCCTCTGGACCAAAAACAACTTTGAGTACCAGTACTCAACTTTCAATACTGGTACTCAATATCCTATAGACCCAAAACAACTTTAAGTACCGATACTCAACTTTCAGTACCGGTACTCAACTTTAAGTACAATACTCACTTGTGATTTCTACAGGTTTTCCTCTTTTCACTCGAAATTTCTAACTAAAACCCAAAACCAACCACAAAACTGAACTAAATCGAACACAAATCACTTTTATACAGAGATAGGGTTCTTCAAACCCAAACATAGGCAAAGAGAGAGTTAGGAGGGTTTCCGAACCAACAAATTCATACCAAAGTTCCATACTAACAAATATGAGAGTTCCAAACCTGGATTTCTTCTCTTCTTCTTTTCCTTCTCCTTGCTTGAACAATTGGGAGCCAAAAATGGCTTTTTCTTCTTCAACACTAAACCCAGAACCCTAGGTCTCCAAAGCCAAAATGAGAAATTGTCTCATTTCAAGACAAATTTGATCTTATCCCATTTGTTATAAGGCCTTATTGCCTTGAGCTGCTCATACCTTTTTTTTGACTTAATTTCTAGCTTCTCAGATTTTAGTCCTTCAATTTCATCATAGTTTGGAAAATCAACTTATCTAAATTCCTCTACACACATATCATCTTTCTTGTTTTACATTCTGTCTCATTTACAACTACCAATTTAACCTTTACTTCTTCAAAATCTGCTATAGTCCTTCTTCACATTTTACTTCCAAAATGCCATTTCATTTATATTATACCCTAAACATGTAATAAAACTTCTAGGGTATAATTTGGGGTGTTACAATGGTGATTGATCATAATCATGTACTCACACCCATTCAATGCGATGTCCCCGTGCATATGCAATGTAATGCGCCATTGCATGTTATTTCATGCCACATGTACAATGAATGCTACATGGACAATTCAACCCATACAAGTCACTATGTATTATGGACAATAATATTATGAGCATATAATTTCCAAACCAAACAATGATCTCGATGTCAATATTCAAACCCATATATATTAACATTCAATCAATTACCACTAAGCATGTCATCCAAAACTCAAGCAATGACAACCTTAATCCACAAGACCAATTGTGGCATAGACATGCCCACAAAACAGTCTACACAATGGCCTCAAGGCAAGCTATAAATAGGCTGGAACTAAACCACACTACCTCAAACATAACAAATAAACTAGCCACACAAGCTACATAATAGTTTCAACTCACTCGTAAATCATCCCAAATTGTAATACCTCGACTGTAATCTCTAGTAGTTTTATTGCGCTTTAGTATAAGAAAATTAAAATTTGTATTTTTCGGGATTTAAGTGCTAATAGTGAAAAAGAATAAAACCGGAATTAATCCAAGAGTCAAGGTTAAAATATTAATTTGTAAAATAAGGACCCAAGGGTCATAGTACAAGAAGATCAAATACTAAGTTAGAATATTGATAAGTTGATTTGCAAATAATCATAAAAAAAAAAGACCAAATGCAAAGGCTAAGGAATTAATCCAAAAAGAGGTAAAGAAACATGGCCTTATAAGAAATGGGATAAGACCAAACTTGTCTTGGGGATGAGACAAGTTTCATTTTGATTTTTGTGGCTTTTGAGTGCTAGGGCTTACGGTTTTGAGAAGAGCCAAGTTGGGTTGCTTTTCTCTCCATCTTTTAGGTTCTCCTTGTTCAAGTAAGAAGAAAAGAGAAGAAATCAAGGTATGAAATTCATGTATAACCTATATGGATGGAAATTTCTCATTTGAAGTATTGAATACTTGTATGGAACCTTTGTGTATGGATTTGTTGGTTAGGAAACCCTCCTAACTCTCTCTTTGCCTATGCCTGCTGCTAACCCATCTTGTATAAAAGTGATTTTCATTGATGTTAGTTCAGTTTTGTGGTTGGTTTTAGGTTTTGGTTGGAAATTTCGAGTGAAAATATGCAAACCTACAGAAATCACAAGTGAGTATCGATACTGAAAGATGATTACGGTACTGTAGGTTGTTTTTGGTCTAGATGATATTGAGTCTCGGTACTAAAAGTTGAGTATCGATACTCAAAGCTGTTTTTTGTTCAGAGGATATTAAGTAATCAAGTATCGAAGTTAAGTAATCGGGTATTCAAAGCCGCTTTTGGTCCAGAGACAGTTGAGTACCAGTGATCGGGAAGTCTGGTGCAATTTAACAAAGCTATTTTTAGCCTAAAGGATGTTAAGTACCGATACTAAAAGTTGAGTACCATTACGCAAAGTTGTTTAAGGTCCAAGTACCGGTCCTGCAACCCTGTTTTGTTATGTTCTTTCGTTAATTCAAAATGAAAAGATCAATACATGTATAAAAGTTATATGAAAAATGCTATGTACCTCGTCGCCTCGGCGAAGCATTAGGCAAACATTGTTTCTTGCCCTTATTTGCTAATGTGATTATGAATAAAATAACAAGTTTAAACACAGGCATCAGAGATACCCGGCTTCTGAGATCGATAGTGAATGAATAGGTACATCTATTCAATACATTTATTACTCTTGTATCAGGTTACGACATTCCTCTATTGATGCACAACGCTCATGATTAATGCCACTGAGACTCCTCAAGCAAAAAGTTACGACACTTCTCGTTATGTGGGGCAATGACAGCTGGCACTCTATTCAAGACTATACAAGACCTTCAAAATCTATCAGGCTACCACGCCTCCTCATTTATCGTTATCAGCCTTATACAGCAAACGCTTATATGATAAGAATATGAATAATGAACAACAAGAGTTATTAAGTAAGCAGCTTCGCTTGCTCAGATAGTACCTATGGGTACCCTCTGTACAAGATCTCTGTTTTAAACTCCTACGGGAGATGTGAAAGTCTCGTTATAAGAATTATGTTATATGAAAACTCTTTTATAGAATTCTGTTATATGTAAACTCTAACATATGCATTATGTTATATGTATCTTGTAATTGTGGACCACTTTAAGTGGTCATATTTGTTATCTGTTTCCCACTAAGCTATAAGCTTAGTTACCCAAAACATCCGTAGTGATGAAGAGAGGACATCCTGGTGGTATTCCTGCATTCCATACACATAAATAGAGAGTCCACCTCGATGTAGGCTTTATGATTTTATTTTAAACAAAATAAGATTGAGATAGCATATTTTTGTAATAGTGGAATTTACATGGTAAGTGAACAGACTGTGAATAAGGTATAGGATACGAATACCACTATGGTGGTAGTACTAGAAGTTTTATTTCCTTATGGATTTATACATGAAATGGGCCCACCAATGTCCGAAAAGCAGGTTAAGAAGTCCTAGTCCTATGTCGCGCCCCCTTTCTTCGCCTAGGCAAGGGTAGGGGCGTGACATAAACAATCCCCAAATCTAGCCTAAAATAGTCCACAAGACTTATTACAACCAATCCATGAAACCAACCACCAAGCTGTCTCAACATAGGCCATAAATAGCCCCAAATAAAACCACAAAACATGCCATAATTCTGTCTTACAAACTGTTAAACAGCCTAAGTTGTGGCAGTCCCGAGAAAGGGACCATAACTTGAGCTGTAAAGGTCCAATTTAGGTGATTCAAGAGCCTAACACCAAGTTCACAAATGCAGCTACAACTTCTATGAAGAACACGAGTCTAAAATACCTCCGTTTCCTAATCGAAAACCAGGCCCAAAATCTTGACACAAACTGTTAAACAACCTAAGCTGTGGAATTCCCGAGAAAGGGACCATAACTTGAGTTGTAAAGATCCAATTCAGGTGATTCAAAAGCCTAACATCAAGTTCACAGATGTAGCTACAACTTATATGAAGAACCTAAGTCCAAATTCCCTCTATTTCCTAACCAAAAACCAGTCCCAAGCTGTAGGTAGAATGTAGGGTCAAAATAGGACAGCCCTGTAAAAACCCGACCAAACAACCCCTTAGGGTGGAATAAACCAAAGTAAGAAGAATATATACCTCTTGGAGCATAGCCCTCATCCCGTAGATAGACTTTAACTCTCAGCTCGATGAACTCCGACCGTCGAAACTACCGAGATCAAAGGAAGAAGTTGCAAGATCTTTCTTTCTCTCCTTCCCCTTCTCTTTCTCTCCTTCCTCTCTTTCTTTCTCTCTTTTCTTCTCTTTGTTTCTCTCCACCGCCAAGACCAGTAGGAGGTATTTCTTTTCTGCTCCTACTCACTCTTACCTCTCTCTTTGTGGCTTGACACATGGCTCTCATCATGCCATATGTCACCCACATGTTCCTAACCATGACACTTGGCCCTCATTATGCCAAGTGTCATCATGCTATGTGTCACATGACATGTGTCATCATGTCATGTGTCATTCGACCCCATTGCCTCGAAAAACGAAAAAAAATCTGCCTCTTTGGAATTTGACGAATTTCGCCTAAGCAACTAGGTTTCACAAGACGAACCCTACGATGCGGTCCGTTTCATCATCTTAAAGTTCAAATTTTACCCGGGTTTTACATAATCATGGTATGAAATGCACTCATCAGCTAGCCTCAAATTGTTTATTTTAAGGTGGACGAAACAAAACATTACTAGTACTAATAACCTTTAACTGAAACCCATACAGACTATGGTTCAAATCAATTACATTCCTCACCAAGAAATGTAAAGGTAAACTATTATTCTCGTTGACAAAGGCCAAATGTTGTTAACTGTTATGTCCCGTTAATAGGACCGAATAGTGTCAACTATTATTCCTATTGACATGGTCGAACTAATTAGAGTCGATAATAGAATTTCAAATATTCAATTCATAAAATATAATATCTCCATAATTTCAGTCACAAACAAAACAATTTCAAAGATACTTTCATACAAAATCATTATTTGATCCATGAATAGTCAAATAAATAAAAATCAAAACTTTTTAGAAACCAAAATGATGTATAATTCAATTCAAAACTTTTCATCGTCCAAATGACATAAAAACAAATCATTATCTTGGAAAATCTATATTAATATTTCTTACCTCGAAGCAACATTCAAGAACTTTCAAGAAGCTAATATAAAGAATCCAGACAAACTATTTCATCTTTAGCATAACAAGAAGGAACTATCATTATTATTATTTATCTAAAATTATAGGCTAAAAATTTCAAAGAATCTCATATTGTTCAAATGATCGATCTTTTAATAATATTTTAAACATCCTAAGTAAAAAATCATGAGTTTTCCTTTAATTGCTATTTAAAAGGAAGTTTGAATAATCCTTTAAATTTGACTATATACATTGTTGATGAAGTAAGCTTGAGATTTGAATTCAAAATTTAAATTGAAGAAGGATCAAAGGTTTGGCGAAAAGACTTAGCCAAGCCAAAAGATATTAAAATAATAAACTTGTTTTGTTCCGATTCACTTTTATAGTACTCTCGAACGCTTTTTACATAGGTTGTGCCACTGTCGGTCATGCTCCATCTAGTCTGAAACACCTCTTGTGACACTCAATAACATTACATTTCTTTGAAATTTTGATTCTTGTGAACATGGTTTTGCCTGAAATATGCCAACACATCAACCCTAACAAATTGTATAATAATTTTTTAGAGATAAAACAATGTAATATATGGTGATTTTTTTTTGTTAATATATAATATATGATTGAAGTTTTTATTAATAAATGTCTTACAAACTTTATATCAATTCACATTTTTTTTGTCCAATTCCAATTTGAGTTTTAGACATAAATAATTCGTTTTAAAAAAAATATTAAATTAGTTTGGAAGCCAAAATATTTACCAAACTAATGCGTAATGCCGTTGTCCATGATAGCAGCAATAGGAAAGCTCAAAAATGCAATTGACGCTGTCTTGGATAGCGGCAATTGGTAATTCAAATGCCGCTGTCATAGAATCTTAGTTTTCTTTTTACACCTAAAGGTGGGGAAGACAACTATGGTATTTGTTTATTAGGACATCTAACCTGCATATGCCCCCAAGAGAGGAGTAAGATATTTGGAAATAGAGCTTTTAGAATAAGTTAGATTTCAATAGATTATAACGTTATCTATCCCCAAGATTCCATGAATTTAAGCTCATTTTGGTAGATATTTTATGATGTTTCAATCTGGTTGGTTGTCAAGAATTTGAATATCCATGCACGCATCAAGCTTCGATAAATCATTTCTTGCTTTTATATGGATTTAATTAGGACTTCGTTGGACTTGAAAAGTACTAAGAAAAGAAAATAGATAGAAAAATAAAGGGAAAAAACTGAAAGAAAAGAAAATTTGAAGGAAATAAAAAATAAATTTAAACTTAATAAATTAATTATATATATTCATTCATAGTCATTCTCAATTGACATTGTTCATGACATCGGCAATTGGGCTATACTTAAAATTCATTAGTTTATATTTGATACCATTCTTCATATTTTGATTTAATAACCTGTATAAATTTTATTACATATTTTGAGTGCTAAATATAATAAGTTGGGTATAATTTTCTCAACTAGACTACTAGAAGTATTTGATGTAATATTAACTTATTGAACAAGTATATAACAACCTTAAGATAATGAGGTCATAGGAAAGCCACATGATGGATTATTTAATATTTATTTCTACTTTTGTAAAGGTGATTGATAAATATTCACAATAATATTTCTAAAATCTTTAGAGAATTTTGATAACTAAATTTTTGAATTTATAATATTAATACCTTTTCAACTATATATAGGTTCTGTAGCTTGTATTCGCTTCTAATAATTAATAGTGAGTTGAATTTATTTGATAATAGATCAAATAAAATTTATTTATAATAGTGTTTGTTTAAAAATTAGACTTTTTTATAATCATTCTCCATATTGAATTTTTTTTTAAATAAAAATAAAAATAAAAATGATTTAGAATATGCTGAGGTTCCGTAGCCCCATGAAGGAAGAAGGAAATATCTCAGTAATTTTCTTGCAAGCCTAGCAATGATTCTCATTGTATTGGTTTCATTAACATTTTTAGTAATACTGGTCCTTAAAAAAAAAAAAGAGCCTCGTTTTTCTTTTAAGAAGGGACTAATAATTATGCATTTGCTAAAACAAAAGAAGACAAATATGTGTCTAGAAATGGTGTCATGGAGCTCTGTCTTTTGATTTGTTGTATTTTTTTATTTTTATTTTTTGATAAGCAAAGGGAGCTCAATGAAACAGGGTTGGCAAAGCAACCCCAAAAAGTGTATACAGTATGTATACAACAGTTGGCCCAAGACCTATACAAAAGAAACAAAAAACACAAGCACCATAAACTAAGATCTTGGCAAAGACACCAACTTTCTTATTATCAAAGAATCATCACAAACAACCACACTAGCCGAGGAACACTAGCCGATTATGACCTCTATGCATAAACCAAATCATATAAATATATAAAAACGTTGTATACAAATATCAATATATAAAAATATCAACATATATCAATGAGTCCCACAAGATGGCTTCTTTATATTTCTCTTAGGACGACGCCTAGAATACACAGCTAGTTGATCTATAGGGTCTCGTGCAATCTCAAACAGAGATGACGAGGCTAATGGAGCTGAGGGAGCCGAGGGAGCTAAGGGAGCTGATGGAGCCGAGGGAGCCGATGGAGCTGATGGATGAAGTACTCGACGTATACGTGGAGCACGAGGTCGCCTAGTTGGAAGTACACCCAACTTCGATACAAGGTCAAGGATGGTGTCACCGATGGGAGGCAATGTAGGGGATGATAATGTGATATCTATTGGTATAGAGGCTGGGTCTAGCTACACCGGTTATGGTAAAGATGTGTAAGTGTCTGGGGGTATGAAAGGTGATGTGTAAGTCTATGGGGGTATAAAAATCTCCTGGATGGTGGCATGAGGGTGATTACAGGCAATGTTTGTCAGTAAATTAATGATCGCCTCTCACCATCTCTACCATGAGCTCGCCCATGACCTCGTCGATCAACTCTCCCTCTCCCTCTCCCTCTCCCTCTACCTCGAATGGGCTGCATATGTACTGGAGTGGATGACACCGGAGGTCTAATGGATGGTCCATGTGATGTAGATGCCTCCGATCAGAATGAAATTACGATGCGATACTTCTCCAACTGTGTAACACTAATCTAGCAATATGATGTAAGTCGTACACCAAACCAGTGGTAGCATAGCGCGAGCAGCTAGCTATGTCAGCCATGGCAGAGATCTGAATGAACCAACCAAAGAATTATAAATACATAATCTATTTATTCAAATTTGGAAAACACTTTAAAAACTCAAGACTTTAACTTACCATAAGTTGAGTAGTACCGGTTGTAGTATGGAACCTCATCATCCCTATACAGTGGTGGTGTCATAAAACGTCGTGTAATACGATAACACCACTGCATATATGGATCATGGAAGTCCATCATACCCATCATCATAGGTGCAAGGATGATCCTACCCGCCGCTATCCCATAAGGCAATGTACGGAGCATATGTTGCCTAATCTCTCCTACATCCCATGCATCCACTCTATAGTAGTTGTCGCTTCATAAGAAGCAAGATGAGGTATTCTCCTCGTGTAAATTTCAAACCGGCACAAGACTAGCTCGACGATGCCACTAACAATTTCTCGAAACATATAAGCGTGACATCATCCGCCGTATCTCCTAATCAATTCATAGATATCCGGTGCCCGGGTCAACCAACTCTCCAACGTATGGCTACCATAAGACCTACACATTTACACTTGACGTCCAAAACTTTTATGTCAATATGAATGAAATTACTATAGAACCATATACTTTTACATATATCATTACTTGATCAAGAGTTTATGCATCCAACATCTCGACATAGAGGAGTATTAACGGATAAAGTTACGCACCCGTGTCAAAGGTACTACCTACACCCCAATGGAAGAGCCGCTTTGGCTCAGCTCAACAAACAGGCCCAAATTAGTAATCCATCGTCAAGGGCCTCAGCTAGGTCTCCATCGACGACATCGGCATCATCATTATGTAAGGCATGAGGGATTGGTGGTGTTGAATTTGTTGTTGATCGCCCAAAATCGAGTCTCTCCCAAGACCATAGTTGAATATAAAATATACATAAAATAAGCAACCTGATGATGTGTTGTGTATGTAATAAAAAAAAATTTACATACCTGTATCAGTGTAATACAACTACTAATCCCGCGTTTACGATCCAAGTTGGCTCGGCATAACTCACAATATGTATGTGCTAGTACTGCACCACCCCAACTATAAGTCAGAAGATGTCAAATCAGAAAAGGGGAGAAAGCACGATGAACGGTGCCCCTTCGCTCTCAAACAAGAAGGATCCCACGCCACAAGATGAAATCCACGCCACTCCGCTCTAAAGCGACCTTCATCTCGCACTGCGCCGGGCGGATAACTAGTCACATAACCACCGATGGAGCAGCAGATCCTATGAGAGTCATCAACGCGGTGACACCAACAGCTCCTCGCACAACTTCCGCCACATCGGCACACATGTCCCAATGATCAACTGGCTGACACGAGGCCAAGGATGATAGTAACATCCCGTAACGATCGCCGCTTCCTCCGATGTGGGCACATGAAAACGGTGTGTTCCTCGCCGCCATCTCTCGACGAGACAGTGATAAGGAGGCCAATCGACAGATGTGGCCCAAGGTATATACCATAGAATCTCGCGATCACGATGGACAACACGTGGATCTATCCTCCACATACTGATGAAGGCTTTTCATCTGCTAGCGAGGGTGGAGTACTTCCTGGAACTATAAGTAACAAAGAAACCAAGTTTATAATTGATTATATATAAATTACATGGTATAACTAGAAATAATAATTGATAAGTAATAAAATACATACATGCTCTGTATCTACTAAGTAGGACTTGTGTCTGTCTTACAATACAAAGACAGATGGATCTAATGGATTTGCATCATGAAGCCCTCTGAACGCCATATCTATAACCTGGTTGTCTAAAAGGCGGTATAAATATTAATAAAACACATTGGAGAGACTGTATCAACATAATTAGAGCAAGTACTAATTACAACGACAATAAATTAAAATAAACACATACATGACCAATGTCTCATTTACTTAAATAGGGTACACTACAATGTCATAATCCAAGAAATACACATTCGTACATAAGTGTTATACAACGCAACTACATTCGTACATTCATACACATGCATTTACTAAACTTGATTTCTACCTCAAGACCACCGAGTCAGGACTGGTTGTTTGCACAACCCACATGTGATAGTTGTTTTCCCCTCCCTAACGTCCATTGCATTATGAAACCGAGTTGATTTAGGACGTCCACTGCCTATGCGTTTCATTTGCTCAGGTGGTATAATCGTAGGACCATCATAAAGAGGTCCCTCATCTTCATTGAATATTGGATGAAACAAGCTTGCCCATGTATCATAGTACGACTGCGTAGTGTAGTTGTCACGGCCCCAACCCCCGCCTAGGCGGAAGAAGTGGCGCAAACCCAAACTGGGACTCTTTACTTTCTTTTTCAGACGTTGGTGGGTCCAAGTCTTATAACTAAATCAAAATATCATATAAAAAGGATACAAAATAAAACTACCACCATAGTGGTGTTTACAGTGTCATCACATACAGTCTTGAGTCCCATTTACATATACATATACAAAAACTGGCATTTACATTTACATATTCGTAGCACAACCATCGTGGTGGACTCCTAATTGTGCCGGTCCCAAGAAGGTGCTAAGATCAGGACGTCCTCCTCACTCACACTGATTAAACCCCGGTGCTGCTTTACTTTAGTGGGAACATATAACTTATACATATACATTTATACTTTTCAAGAAACAAATAATAAGAACATATATCAGGATTCATCATGAATTCATATAACAAACTTGTACATATACTTATACTTATAGTAGATTTATACTTATTCAAATCTCCCGTAGGAGTTACCCAGTTTATACTTATACGAAAGCACCTATAGGTACTACAAAACTTATACTTATACAAGTACCCGTAGGTACAATCAAAGCAGAACGATGTACATTACTTTCTTTTTATTCGTTATTCAGACTCTTATCATATAACCGTTGGATTACCTAGACCAGTAATAGTAAATGATTAGGACATAGCACAATAAGTACCCGAAGGTACGGTGACAAGATCGGTGGTGCCGAGTACAAAGCAGAGTGTCACACCGGTAAGACCTCATTACCATCGCAATAGAAGTGTCGAGCACTGGGCAGAGTGCCAAACACCGATCAGAGTACTGATACTATACGTGTCGCCTCTCATCGCATCGTATGTTCTGGCCACGAATTGTATGTGTCTGTCATTCAATATCTGGTCTTAAGTATTCCTACAATTATATGTGTTCAAGAACTTAGGATATTATCATAGAGACATTTAGTTGTCCATCATCAAACTCACCGAGGCGGAGCGAAGCTCCGCTGAGGCAGCAAGGTACGATATAATTTTTCCTTTACATTACAAACATGAATGGACCCTTTCATACTCTTATAGGATCCTGATTAGTCCAATGGACAAGTCCTCGGAGCAAATTAAAACACAAACAGTAACAAACACAAGAATTTTTCCATGTCGTGAACAAGAGGTTTCATCGCGGCAAACCCAGGCCGCCATTCTTCCTCCCACTCTACCACCGCAAAGCACTAATATCGGCGGGCGAGGGGTCCCTTGTCGCACATGACCTCGATCTTGCTCCTCTCGATTTTTATCATTTTCCTTTTTTTCTAAAATCAAACCAAAACTTTAAATACTCCCAAGGCATCACTAAGAATAACTTCCAAATGTGTTCTAACCTGCTAAACCAAACATAGAGAAGAATTAGTTTTTTTAAACCCAAACTTAATCACTCTGTGTTCAGTCAAATTCTAACACCCAAACATGTCTCCAAACACCATAAACCAATAATCCATACAATCCATACTCGTCTTATACAAAATAGGGTTTTACTAACCCAACTTTTAAAAACATCTAGGGTTAGGATGCATTCTTAACTAAACCCTATGAATGGAACCACTAATATCCATACAAACGCATCATAGCATCCATACTCAAAGTCATAAATCCATACAATCCTAGTTCCATACATAGATTCCATACCTTTCCTCTTCTTTTTCTTTCTTCTTCTTCTTCTCTTCTTCCTTTTCTTCTTCTCCCTTCACGTATGAACCTTCAAAAATACCCAAATGAGAGACCAAAATTGGTCTTATTTGGTCTCATTTCATAAGGCCATGTTCGCCATCAAAATGTGCATTAATTTGGACTTAAGTTTCCTTTATTGCACTTCGTCCTCATCTCTCCTCTATTTGCACTACAGTTATTCATATTCCACTTGGGCATATAATCTTATAATCTTATGATTATATCCCATTTTGACAAATTACAAATTTACCTTTGCTTATTTCCTAAGCTCGAATTTTTCACGCTTTGGAATTTAATTGTAAAATTTAAACTATACCTACAAAATACCTAAACATGTCGAAACGCCTAGGTATATTTTGGGGTGTTATAAGAGTAGCTCACATTAAACCTAAAATCAACACATCGATGCCGACATGTTATACATTATGGCTGGCATGGAAATCATATCGAAGTTTTTCACATGTGCAATTTTGTCATGTAAGTTGAGGATGCGCTCGACCACTCTCGACTTGACATGAAATCAGCCCTTATACGTGATCAAAGAACAATTTCCATCGAACCACTTTAACAACACGACTTAACTGGAAAGTATCAACATAAGGATGAACTCGCCACTTATCGATGCCAATCTATTAACACCTAGTTCCTTCGTAACAAAGTAACTAAGGCTGAAGAAGGTCAATCAGACACGTAAAGCACGGTAAGCTGTAAAAGCTCCTTTAAGAACACCGCAAATACTGGCTAATGTTGGTTGTCATTATCCCATATCTTCAACCTCCACGCGTGAAATAAATTTTTATAATCGAAAAGTGGATCATTTCTAACCATTGTCAGAGCTTCAAGATTAATTCTCCCACTTTAACATATGTTATTGAATTTGGTATTCTATACCGCTTAAAGCCGATTTGCATACCGTTCTTCAAGAGTTTATCTTGAACTGGTCATAAATTGCTTGCAAGATGTCGCATGCAAATCCCGTGATAAGCGACGCGCACTTAACTAAGATGGGGATCTACCACAGCCGCCAGATAATACCCCCGGATTGGCCGATATAACACAACCGGGTCGCTAAGTTACTCTATCGACATGCTAAGAACCATCACCAACTATCAGTATTCTCACCTTCTATAATAGCAAATTCCAATGGAAACAACTGATTATTTCTGTCACATCCCATGGAAATCAATAAAGTAGCTTTATACTTCCCATACAAATGTGTACCATCAATACTCATTACGGATCTATTATGTTCAAACCTCCTTCAATGATGGCTTGAATTAACAAAACGCGTTGGAATATCTCAGTGTTTGGCATATTAATGTCATATGTTTTCCAAATTACAACACATCCAGGATTTGCTTGCTCTATGGCTAAGAACAAACGCGACAGCTATGTATATGACTGAGAAAAGTCACCAAATAAATGTCTAAGTGTTTTATGCTTTCCATCCAATGCCTTTTTATATGATATTTCATATCCCCATTTCTCTATCACACTTGCTTGAATAGCAGCCATAGTCAATGTGAATTGTGCCTTAATTATTGCCTTTATATGAACAACAACCATATTTGAGTCCAATTGATGATGGTCCCTTGCCTGGGCAAGGATTTGACACAAGTATGAGGGCCATTATATTTGCTTACAAACAAATAGCGCGGTTCTCTATGCACAGCATGAAGCTTCTATAAACACGACATTCTTCGTCTTCTTTTACATCTTAAAACGAAAGCAATTTTTTTGAGGACGCAACAACCACAAACTCGGGGTGTTTTTTAATCAGCAAATTTTACAAATTCTCTTGCAAATAAGGATTTAGAATTAAAACTCGCCAACTACAAATTCTCCATTCGAATAATCTATGACTATAAGTTGCACCCATAGAGTCCATGCACTTGAAATAAGCATTACCTAAGTTTTCAACATGTTCAAATTAAGTGTTAAGTGGTAAGTGATAATGAACAGGATGACTCATCTAATGTCTCAAAGATTAGTTATTTATCACATCGTTATGCATGCGCAGAGACATATATCCCTTGCTCATTCTCTAAAAATTGGTTAAAAGTACATAAGGATGATACATGTCCATTAGCTTGAACATCTAAGTCTCCATTAGCTTCATCATCAACATCTTCATCAGATTCATCATTAGCTTCTTCATATGTGATCTTCATACGTCTCCATATACTCGATCTTTGATGCTGGATCTACACTAAGCCATGACCATAGTCAAGTGCAACATTATAATTGTCGCGAACCAATAAATCTATAACAGTTTTATGATTGATTCACTTGTGAAAACCCGACTTCGGACAACTTCAATAGAGAATTCAATTTCCTCAATGCTAGTATTGTTAACCATGTTCAACATTTGGTACTATAACGCCCCAAAAATACCCTAGAATTTTTATAATATTTTATTATATATTCCGGGTATGAATTGAGCCAAACAGGTTTCTAAAGGGAGAAAAGCCGATAAATTGTGAAATGTGAAATGAGAATATGTGAGCATATGATTAAATGTTATATGCTAAAATGAGAAATTGATTGAACTCGAAATAAACCCGAGTGTGAGGGCCAAATTGGAATTGGTAAAATGAGGACCTAAGGGTCGAGGGAGTAGGAATAAGCTTAAATGCTAAGGAAAGATGGAATTAAATGATAAATGAAAGTGAAATGAAGACCAAAAAGGAGAAAAATGAGAAATGGAATTTGTGTGTAAGGCCAAACATGACCCTACACTTAAATGGGGTTTAAAGACCAAAAGTGGTCTAAGGGAGCTCATTCTTGAGCAATCTCGTTTTTGGGAGACAAAGAGAGGAGAAAAGGGGAGAAGAGCTAGGGCTTGAAGAAGATTAAGTTTTTTGTTGAGTTTCTTTCAATTTTCTTGCTCCTTTGTGATCAAGCAACTTAGAAGTGGAGATTTGAAGAGGCTAAGGTAAGGCCTCTTCGCTTCATCTTTTGTGATTTTGATTTTGGGGAAAAGCCCTAACTTAATAAAAAAAAAAAGGGTTTTATTGGTGCTAAACCAATTTTGGAGTTGTTTTGGGTGGATTCCATGGTGGGTTTTGATGTAGGATGGATTTGAGGAGGTTTATTGAAGAAAAATGGGAGAGAAAATGGCAAAATGCGCCACAGTATTTCAAGGTATCCTTCTGTAAAGGGTACCGTACCTAAAGTTGGTGCTCTGCACTCATTGTCTTAGAGGCATGTGGTACCTGCACTCAAAATTCTCAAGGCACCGATACCCATTTACAGTGTAGGACTGGTACCGGTACCAATCAAAGTGGTACCGCACCGGCGCTCCTGTAGCAACCCTATTTTTGCATACTCTACACTATTAAGTCCTGTTCATACACTGCATCTTAAGAACTCCTAATAAAGAATTGAATGGGGTTCAAATAAGAATGAAACTAAGTGAAAAACGATCGTACTACCAAGTGCATTTCTAGTGTCTTAACCCAAAACCGTTAACAAAGATTAATTATCATTCACTAAAAATGTATAATAATTGTTTATCCACTAAGAGTGACATAATTGTTATTAACTAGGGACAGGTGAGGATCACCTAACCTAGGACCGAGATCAAAGAAAGAGAAACGAGAGCCAATAGCTTCGGTTAGTTCTTCGGACCTCTATTCTGATTCAAGTATTGTTAGTTCTTTGTTCACTGAACCTTTATCCTTATTTCAAGTGTTTTGGTAGTTTACCAAATAAATCTGAAATGATTATATGGAATGAGTATATCTTTGAAATGATATTACGAAAGTGCATATGAATTTGAAAATCTGATATTAGAAATGTTTGACAATTAATTGCATGTGAGTGATTAATTGAATTGCAAATGAATTGGTCAATTCTTGACATCTTGAATTGAATCGGGAGAGCAATCGAACCCACCAACATGGTGTGATGCACCACCGCCATCCGTCATGAAGGCAAAACCGGAATTGTGCACGTCCCACATGGCGAGACGCACTAACTCCAGATCCGCATGATGGTGGTGGCATTGTTAAAATGTCCCACTTGGCGGATACCAATGGACATCCGCTGCGATGGCGTATGGTGCATTTATAAATGACCACTTGGCGGATGCACTCAATCATTTGTCATGACGGGAGACTAAATTGTTAAATGTAAAGGCATTACCAAATGACAAAAAGGATGGGATTCAACGTAACTAACTGGCTATGAATGTGAATTGTATAGACAAAGGAAATAACAAACTTGATGAGTAAATGGGATTTGTAAAACTAAATACATCATTCGGAGTATGTTTGAATCCTCAAGATTTGAGTTAAATAAATCAGTCAGATGAAAATGGCTATTTTGATATGATCAATGATTCAGGAAGTGAAAGCATAAATGAATAAGCATGAGTATAGTTTGATATAAAAGGCATGGTTTCCTTATGATAAACTCATGTCATGTTAAACTGAAAATTGAATATAATCAGAGTAGAGGAACCACCACATGAAATGCTTAGCGTAGTTTTATCTATGCGCAGGTTCTGCAAACAGGAGCAAGGAAAGATCAAGAAGCAGAAATATAGAGAAAGTCATACAGATAAGCATATCCTCAATATGATGCATACCATCTCTTTTTTTAACAAGGACATTTGTGGAACAAAAAGAGTTAATGTCTGAAATAGTGTTTTGTATATCATTTTGTAAAGGCAAGACGCCATTTTGTAAACGTATTATATAAAAGTAAATGTTTATGGGCCTACCATTTGAAATGCTTCCACGTAATTGAAAACTCCAAAATGAAATGACATAAATAAAAATGTTTTTGATAAGATAAATGAAAACGGTCGGAGTAAACGGCTCCGATTCGGATCTACCACTGACCGCCGGATCGGGTCACCGGTAGCAAACAACAACAAAGGTGAATGAAGTTTGATATCCAAATCGCTCGACTCCAACTGTTGATCGTGGCAAAGTTGCCATACATCAACGTTGTCCACTGTTGAAAGCGGAACTGGCTTCACTTTTAGGCGATACGGCACTCAAGATTCATTCCAACCGCTCTGTCAATATGGTCCTTGAGTATACTGCATCGCCTCGTAATTGTTCAAACGCGGTATCCAACCATACACCGTGCCGCTACTACCAACAACTTTGTTCCCCCATATTTAACATCCGCTTCAGTCCTCAATATTTTTCCATTATAATACCATCACGGGAATAGTTGAAACATATAATTGACTTGGTACAAACGGTCCCAAATGACCAAATAATATGAGAGGTCATGGTCCCAAATGCAGGTAATGCATAGAAGCCATGGTATGTATATATTTGTGGTTTTGGGTTAGGGCTTTATTTTAGGGTTTAGGTTTGTGGGTTTTAGGTTTTAAGGTATATGGTTTTAGGTTTTGTATATTAGGCTTCGGGTTTAGGTTTTAGGGTTTTAGGGTTTTAGGGTTTTAGGGTTTCAGGTTTTCAGGTTTTCTAGTAGGGTTTGTGGGTTTCGGTTGTTTTAGGGGATTTGTGGTTTTAGGTTTTCAAGTTTCTCTAGGGTTTTGGGGCTAGGTTTTAGGTGTAACAACCCAAAAATACCCTAGAAGTTTTATAATAATTTTATTATATATTCCAAATATAAATTGAGCCAAACTTGGGTTTTCCGGGAAAATTGGTAAATTGTTAAAGTGATAAATGTGAAATGAATATGTGAGCCTATGATTAAGTATTATATGCTAAAATGAGAAATTGATTGAACCCGGAAATAAACCCAAGTGAAAATGGCAATTTGGTGCCGTGTAAATGAAGACCTATAGGTTTAAGATGAGAATGAGCTTATATGCCAAATGAATTAAATGATAAAATGAAAATGAGATAAAGAGCAAATGCCAAATGGAAAATGGGACAATGATGTGCCAAACATGGCTCTATATGGATATGGTATTAGACTACATTTGGTCTTAGAACCTCATTTGTGTAAAACGCTTTGAGACAAGAGAGAGAAAGAGCTAGGTTTTGGAGATTGCGTGAATCCCTCCACGTTTATGCAAGGTCTCAAAAGAGGAAGCGAGAAGGAAGCTGTGGCTTCATGCAAAGTGATTTCAAGGTAAGAACAAACCCTAGAATTTCTTTAATGATGTCAAGGAAAACTCTAATCCATCCATAGTTTGCTCGCGGTTGGTTTGTGGATAATATTAAAATGCCTTTGGGAGAGTTTTCCATAATTTGTTTTAAGTTTTTGAGTGATTTTTGGAGAAAATCGCAAAATGAGCAAGGAGGAAAACTGGCAAAATCGGCCTCGCGCAACTCAAGGGCACCTTCACCATGCATAAGTCCTCACGCAAATGGCTACCTCACCGTAGCGAAGCCGAGGGCCAAAATGGCCACCCCACAAGTTCACTGGTGAACAGAGGCTGCAGTACGCCGCATACAAAGGCTTCTCCGCGCGAAGGCAATGTTCGTAGGCAAAATTTCGATTATGGTTCCAAAGCCTTATTCATACTAATCGATTGTTTTAGGAACCCTAATAAATGATCAATGGAGGTCCAATTAAGAATGAAACTAAGTGAAACACGTACCATACCCTCGTCGCTGAACAAGCCACGTTTAGTACAATTACTAATTGTCAACCAGCAAAGAGGGAGAATTTGTATTTGACTAGGTATAGTGAAGAGGATAACCCGACCTAGATCGACACGAAAGAGAAAAAGGAATCGATAAATTGGTTTGTTCTTTGTTTTCTATTCTCTGTCAGTTTGTTTTGGGTGACTCAATTCCCATTTCAAGTTCTATTTGTGAAATATATATATTGATTTGAATTATTAGTATTCGAAATGTTTGGCAAATATCTGCATGTACATGTGTATTTGAACTATAAGTGAACTTATTGCATATGAGTAAATTGATTTGAAATGCATTATTGAATGACTAACATGACGGGATTCACCAACTGAATTGCCATGATGTAACCGTATTTATTAAATGAAATCACATTACTACCGACGATTAAACTGACAAGATTCAATAACTGACTGCTGTGGAATGTTATGTTGACTTCTATAGTTATATGACTTCTATAGTTATATGTGAGATTGTAATATCGAATGTGAAATCACATTGCTACTGAATGAAAAACATGACAGGATTCACCAACTGAATCTGTCGTTAATGTTGATTCTATAGTCATATGTGAAATTGCAAATCGGTGTTTAAAAATGATATTAAAAGTGTATTTGTATGTTATCTTTGCATTACATCAGTATCAGATAAAGGAATTATTTTGATAAATGCATGATTTGCATTAAACTAAATGGAAATGAGAATCAGATAGAACTACTCAAGCATGAAAATGCTTAGTATATTGTTTTTAATCAACGCGAGGCATCTTCTAGTGATGTATGCTGATTGAAAAGCTAACCCAAGGTCGAGGAGGCTCGGAGTAATTCAGAAGTTTACTGAGTATGCTCCATTATATATAATCTCCTTACCCATTTTTAGCATGACATATTTTAGGAACAAAAGGAGTTCAACTCGAAATTATTTAAATTTCATATCTAATAATTTATTTTGGATATTATGTTGTAACCGACATAAAAATGCCATGTTTGGGTAAATGCATATTTTGTAAAGGAATTTCATTGAATTTGCAATGTTTATGGGCTTGCCTCAAATTGAAACCGCTTCCGCAAAGGTTTGAGAATGAAAATGCTTGCATTAATGAAATGTATTTGATAAATGGATTTGATTAATGGTTTACTATGGTGTCCCTGGGTTTTGGTCTCTGATCCGCCAACCGGTAGGTCGGCTCGGAGTCGCTACATTAGGTTTGGGCGTTTTAGTATTAGGGTTTGCGGTTTTAGGTTTTAGTGTTTTGCGGCAGCGCTTGTGCGTTTCAGTAACGCCGTCCCAAGAGGTAGATGGTATGTGTGTAAATCGTAAGGTTGCATTTGTGCATTCAAGGGTTTCAATTATTTTAGCGCTATAATAGAATTTTTGAAAGTTGTTTTTAAGGGTGAAATTATAAAGTTTTCGTTAAAGAATTCAAAAAGAATTTTGCAATTAAGGAGCGGAGGGGGTGGAAAATAAATATGGAATTTCAAAAGGATAATAATAATAATAAATTACAGAATGGTTCGGTGTGGAAGTTAGAAAATTTCAGATCTCAGATGACCTAAATGGATCGCACTGTTAATGGTCTTAGAAATTCCAGCGACTCGTAAAATTCTCAAGCACCTCGACTTAATATTTAACATTTTCTTAGGTTACCAGCCGATTTTGGTGACTAGATTTTTACAAATCTTCAAAGTCACAAGAAACAACTTGATCTAAGTTCATCTAAAATAAATAAATTTTTTCGAGGCAGATATGGACCCGAATGAGGCAATATAAATAATTTATCCAAATAATAATAATAATAATAATAATTTAAAAAAAAGAATAAAGTCAAAAGGGTACGGACAGAGAGTGTGTGAGGTGAGAGAGTGATTTTTATTTTATTTTTTCTTCTCTTCACTTCTCCGCATTTACAAATCGCATACAGATTTTCCTGAGCGTATGCAAAGTCATCTACGCGACTACAGCTACTAATGTATATCAAAAGCTAAGAGATTTCGTTAAACTCCAAAGGTAAGTGAATTTTCCATTTGAGTTATTTTTAGCCTAATGACTTGAAATTTTCTTAAAAGGCTTAAAAGTCAGAACTTTAGCCTAAAATTTTGACCAGTTTAGGAATTTTTAGGAATTTCTGGACTTGTCGTGATATTAGGCTGCTGAATTTGGGATTGTTTGGAGAACAGGTTGAAATTTCGTGGATTTTATTCGATGCAAATCAACATAAATTTCAAAAAATTGGTGTTTTATACTCTACGGGAAGTCCTCGAGTCTGTAATTTAACCATACGTCATTAACAAAGATTGGTGCCCAAGCACTTCTCGAAAATTTAATTGTAACACCGCAAAATCGCTTTGGCCAGGCCGACGCGTAGTCTAATACATCGATTGCATGGGGTCATGGAAAAAGTTGCTAAAACGGATGGCTTTGACGGGCAATTCATGTGGGGCATTTTGGTCAATTTACCTCATTATCAATGCCCCATTCGAATGCGACTAGCACGCAAAGCTGTTAATCGGCCCGCTTTGATATACGCTGAAAGGCCTTGTGTTTCACTGCAAACGCGAATCGATGGGTATTTTGTACTAGATGGATTGTGTGCAGCGATTGAGCATACGACGATAATCTAACGTGCTTGACAAGAATTGAAAGAAATTAGTCGAGAAAAGGTGAGTACTCAAAATCGCTTTTGAAAACGAAAGTGTTTAAATTATGTTTGTAAAGTATTTGAAAATATAATGTAATTAGTAAAGCATTTTTTACCTCCCCACTTGTTATATAATTACTGTAAAATTTTGGACAAAGACGAAGAAACATTTTGGCCTGGTTTTTAAACCTCAGATGATGACAAATTAGCTCCGATCAGATGTATCTCAGATTGTGTATGGTAAGGTTATGGGACATTATGATTCAACTATATTGCCTCGCCGCCAATCGCATGATATAAGATATTTATATAGTGAGTCGCCCTCTCCACATTCGAGGTATATAGATAGTTAGTGCGCTGACATAGTACATGGCAATGAGGTGTTGGTTCCAAGGTTCCATCATCGAGCATTTTGGTTCCGAGGTTCCATTATGTTTATAGAGATCCTGCCGTGTTCACCGAACCATATTAGACGGGTAATGTTCCGAGGTTCACTACCGATGCCAGGTTTCGTGGCATCACGTCTAGGGTATTTCAGAAATGGGCCATAGTGGTTCGTACTTGATATACATTATAGCACTTTCAGATATTAACCACCACCGAATAAATTTTTCAGCAAAGATAAATATTTCAAGGCTTTCGTAATGGTTTTCATAGCAAAACTTAGTTTTCATAAATAGTTTTACAACCATTTATGTAGCGATTTTCATATTTGAGGTACATACAGTTGCATGTTAGGACATTTAGAACTTATAGTAATCATCGAGTCTGTCACAAAGTTTTCTCGTTTTTAAATAATAATTTTTCAGGTGTGTCAAGCCGAAGACCTTTCGTGATCCTCGGCCCTATATACGCTTATGTTGTATATATATATATATATATATAAAGTATAAGCCAGAAAGGGAATGTGTAGCAGAAAGTTAAAACTAAATTCTCAGATATGTAAATATCTTTGTAAATATGTATCTGCTGGTTTCGAAAAATGTGCTATGGCGTTGAAATTATGTTGGATTGATTTGTATCTTATATTTTGATGAGGACCATAAGTCCTTTATGGTTGTAGTTGGATTTTTGGAAAATATTGGGAGTGTATTTTTTTTTATACAGGTGATTTTTGTATTTTAGGCTTGACCACCGTGCAGCCATTATGCTACTGGATTTTCGTTAAATCTAAAGGTGTGATTTTGATAGAAAAGTGAAAATTTTTATAACCTAATGCTTCCAAAGACACCAGCAATTTAATTTTTGCTGGGCTTTAGCTTCATGGTAACTTGTCAATGAGCGAAGCTTGGCTAGAGGTTACTATGGGAGTTGCCAAGCTGCATCTCCACACAAGAAGGGTCCACATTTTAGGGCTTGTGTGGCTTGTGGTTTGTGGTTTTGTGGTTTTAGGTGCTCATAGCTAGAACTCGTATCGCTCATGGTTCTAAATGTCTTTATCCATTTCATTCATCACCCAAAATTTCATGGATAATTATTTAGAAAAAGAAACCATATTTTATACTAAATTTGTTCTATAGAAAATATTGGATGTAGTAAGAGAAATATAACTGTGCCACAGTCCTATAGACATGAGGAATACACAGCAGCTAACAAACAAAATATAAACAAAAAAGACAGGACCACATGGTCCATAAGAAGTGACCAATACGTCAATGAAATCAACACAGAGTGAGCTTTCTAATTCCTAATATGACCACATCAAACCAAAATGAAGCATCCAAGAAATACACAAGGTCACAAACAAAAGGACCATTCCTCATCCTATCTATGAGAAAAAACATCCCATCCTTCTTCTAACACTTTTTAGAGACTAAAAACAACCACCCCTTCAATGCACCCGTAACCAACTAATTTTTCCTCTAAGCTTCTTCATTTTGATCTTTCCCCTTTTTTCTCGATAAATAAACTCAAGTAAAGATATTATCAAAAAATGATCTTCCTTATTTATGTTCATTAACATCCTTATTCACTTATCCATTATAGTCAAATAGGCTTTTTTTTTTATAGGTAGCTATCTAAAATATATTAAAACAAATAAGGATGAACCTAAAGCATACAGAAGTATATATAGGCTCAAAAAACCAAGCTAAAGAAGGAAAAGAAAAATCTCTATACCAGCCCTAAACAAGATTCAAAAAGGCTCAAAATCAATTACATCAAGATTCAAAACTCGATACAAACATGTAAAGGCAAATGTAAAGCATAACAAACAAAAAGAACTTCCCCAATCATTTCTCAGGGACTAGAAAGAGCACAATCCATCATTCAAACTCCTCTAAGACAATTAAAAATCACCAAATAATCGATATCATCTAACTAATAATCGGGAAGGATAAATAAATAAAATAAAAGACCTACTCCCATCAAGAAGAGAAAACATACCCGCAGCCATTTCGAAGCCTCAAACCAACTCGAAACTGCCTCAAAACACCCACCACCTACAAAACCAACTTCCTCACATCATTTTGTAGCAACCCAACTGGCCATAGCCCCATACTCCCAATCCATCGAAGCCACAAAAGGTGATGAAATTAGATTCCAATTATGGGAATTGATTTCATATTACCCATACAATATAACAAAAAGGAAAGAAATTTAAAAATTAAAATAAACATAAAAAATCGCCAAAACCTGTTCAAGACCGATTTCCTCAAAGAAACTAAGCATACTAAAAACTCAAGACCTCTTTTTGAACCATTTATCTAAGAACCAAACAAGGACAATCCAATTGCCAAACTCATCCAAAACCAACCCAAACAACAAAATAGAATCAACCCAGTAGAACTACAAGGCTAACATCACCCCACCAATGCAAACGAAAAAGGAAAGAAATCAAAGCGACAAAAAAAATATCAAATTGAGTAGGAAATCTGGGGTTAAAGGGTTTAAATCGAATCGAATACTTCTATTTGTGCAAGACAAAAACGCTATTTAAAAAAAAAAATACATCCAACAAATAAATAAACTAAAGAGAATTTATGAAAGAGAAAAGATACCACTCAAGTCTTCAACACCGGAGAGGAGTAAAGGGGAGGAGATTCTAACAAACCAGAGAGGAGTAAAGGAGCAGAGAGGAGGAGAACCGGAGAGGAGAAAAGGTAGGGAGGAGAACCAAGAGAGCAGAGGGAGGCAGGAATAACTAAATAAGCGACTTTAGCGCCCACTGGGCTACTGCCATAAACAACGATAATTTCCATTTTTTTTTTTTATCTCCTTACTGCTTTCGCCATGCATGCGATATTTCCTTCTTGTAATTCTGAGATTTCCAATTACTGTCACATGGGGATAAATGCAGACATGACAA
Organism: Tetrastigma voinierianum; assembly: GCA_016808115.1. NCBI lineage: Eukaryota > Viridiplantae > Streptophyta > Magnoliopsida > Vitales > Vitaceae > Tetrastigma > Tetrastigma voinierianum. The sequence goes on along the minus strand of JAEQBH010005263.1, from coordinate 130,064 downwards.
TTGAATATTTGACTTTCAAAGTAATTTAATAAAAAAATTTTAAAAGTCAAATTATTTCTAGGTCTAAACCTGTCTAATTCGAGAGAATTTACTATCGATAAGTACAAGAGATCGGGGAATATAATGGAGGAGAAATTATTGAGGGAAAATAATGGAGAAGAAAATTATTGAGGGAAAATAATGAAGGAAGAAAGAGACATGAAGAAAGAGTACAAAATTATTGAGGGAAAATAATGAAGGAAGAACGAGACAGGAAGAAAGAGTACTGAAAAGTGATAAGTACTAGTTCCTCCTTTAATCGATTAACATTTTTCTTTTTTCCAAATTTAAAATGGACAGTCAAGATTTAATCTTGCACTTTCAAAGCCTCAAAAAATCTTGGTGTTCCTCCTTTAATCGTTTAACATTTTTTTTTCCAAATTTAAAATGGACAGTCAAGATTTAATCTTGCACTTTCAAAGCCTCAAAAAATCTTGGTGTGGTACAAATAGGTGTGGCTATTCTTTTCCGTTCTTGTACATCAATCTGTGCTTCCATGGCCGCAGCAAGTACTCCACCTCTGCATCCTCCGAACTTATCAACAGTCAAATCCTTAGCTGAATCTCCTGCTCTAACCTCCATCCCATCCACCTATACCTTCACCACTGACACCAATGGAACCCTGGCCTTAGACCCACAAAATTCCATCCTCAGTATTGACTTCTCCTTACTCACCTCTAGTAATCCACATCAACGCTCCAAAATCATCCAAGAACTTGCTCAAGCCTGTCAGGAATGGGGCTTCTTCATGGTAACTACAAACTGCTACATGAAATTCAAATTATTGGTATATGATACTGCATATTGTATGCTTGCTTCTATACATGCTCACGTTGATGGTTCCCAGGTTGTCAATCACGGTATGAGTGAGAGTCTGATGAAGGGGATGATTGACGCGTGTAGAAGGTTCTTTGATCTGACGGAGGAGGAGAAGCGTGAGTTTCATGGGACCCACGTGCTGGATCCGATCAGGTGCGGCACCAGCTTTAATCCTAAGGTGGAAAACGTCCTTTTCTGGCGGGATTTCCTTAAGGTCTTTGTCCATCCTCAGTTTCACTTCCCTGCAAACTATAGCTTCAGGCCCATACACCTCAGTTAATTCGGATAAGTTTCTAGTTATAAAAGTTCAACTCGTATAAAAATAGTTTTACATATTTAAACATACCTTATTTCTTGATATCTATGTTTTTTCAAACAAAATTTTAATTTACATAAATCTTAAGAGATTAAATAATCATCTAATGGTGTTCAAATAAAATTTTAATCAATAAAATCTTAAAAGATAAAATTACTATCTAACGATGTAAAACTCGTTTTTATATAAAAATGAGTTTTTTATAAGTGAACCCTTCAAATATATATTTTTTAGAAAAATATATAAAAATATCCAAAAGTTTTAAATTATTGATTATACTATTGAAAGCATGATAATCTTGGATGAAGAACCTCGAGGTTAATTCTTTGAAAATATAAATATGAAAGATATGGAAAAAAATAAAACATTTAAAATTTAAAATTTGAAAAAAAATATTTCTAAAATGTTTCTTAAACTCACTTCATCCATTTTTTATTATATAAAATGAAATGCTTATAAAATTTATATATCTTTAGTTAATTTTATTCGTATTTATTCATTTTCAATAATAAATCAAACTTGAAAAAATAATTATTTAAATTATTTTTCTATATATATTCATACTCATTGGTTACAAGATGATTCTTATCATTTAAGTCATGACGTGGCTTACACATATGTAACCCACATAATGCCACAATGTACAACCTGCATGTCGTTTTATGTCATACAATGAAATATAAATCCTAATTTCCTACCTGTATTTCTCAAATTAAAAAAATGAATATTTAATAGATGATTAAAATTTCCATCAATGAAAAGCAGTATGAATTCAAATAACGATTATTTATTTGGGGCCTGTTTGGGTTACAGATTAATTAAACACTTAATTTATAAGAATTTATTATATGTAAGTTTATGTTAAGACAGGATTAATGAAGTTATTAAGTATGGATTAGAGTCGATAAATTAGTTAGCTCAACCAATTTCGGCAAGCAAACGACACCAGACAGGCTATGTTTAAAACAGATCAAGACCTAATCACTTTGATCAGCCACTGACTACCCAACCCAACTCCATAGTACATGGGCCAAAGCCTTAAAAATGTAAAAAAAAAATTTAATTTTACAAATTATATCATTCTCTTTTAAAATAAAAATAAAAATAATATATGAATTAATATATAAAATGATCAAATGAAACAATATAATAATAAGAACAAACTTAAATAAATAAATAATACTAAAACACTATTATAACCAAAAGATTAAACTTACCGACCAACAAGACAAAAACAATAAGAATAACCTAATAACATCTCCTAAAAACTACTAACTCTTATAATGATCTAATCTTCATCCTCATTATATCCAATAAGAATACGCGACTCCACATTAAAAAAGACAGACTTCCTCGAAACTACTGAAATTTATCACTATTAATTAAAAATTTTAATATTAACAACATAAATTTTACTTTGAGATTTTGAACAAAATATATTTTTCCTAAAAAAATGCATCCTTCAATAGAATAATAATAAAATATCACATTTGTGTTGAAAATTCATCTTACTAGAAATATATGATCATATTAGGAAATGAAATATGTAAGCAATTTCATGAATTATCTTAAAAATAACAATATTTTGTTATTAATAGTTTAAGTACAAAATATATTTAAATATATAGATAATTTATTTATTTAATTTAATTAATTATAAACTACATAACTTCATTTTTATCAAAACATAAATAATTGAATAAAATTTCTAAAGGTTAAATACAAAAAAATGAAATTATAAATATTTAAATTGATTAATGATAAATGAAAATATATTCACATTAAAATTGTAATTGTTTTAATTTAAAATGAATCTATTATTTTTCAATTTTTTAAATATTAAATATTATATAAATTACATTAAAATTAAAAATAAAATAGTTAAAACAACAAAGTTTAATTTATTAATCATATAGAATAATTATTATTATTTTTAAAACTCTTATACTACAAAAGTAGACATTTGACTCCAAGTTTTAGCTAAAATATTTAACCTTTTGGTAAATGAATCATTAAAATTCCTAATTACAAGTTTGTTATTTAAAAAATTAAATAGCATTTTTGGCCAATCAAGCTACACCAGTTAAACTCAACTAAACCTACATTACTGGCATCTGCCAAACAGTGTGATGTCCAATTTGGACCGATCTTATTCGGACCTTAAATTTTACAACCCAACCCTCCAAAAAGTTGAACTAAATGTACCGCCTATTAGCTCGGGGTCCCATGCATAGCTCTAGTTTGGATGCATATTTTAGTGTAAAGGCGTATGCTGCATGATTATTTTATCGCGCGTTTTGGATGCATTTGTTATATAAGCACCTATCACAAATAAAATTACTAAAAATACTATCATGTTAACTAATAAAAACCGTTGTTTGAATAAATAAACACTTCTCATGATTTAAAAAAAATTTTAAAAACCTAAAGAACTGAAATTTAATATTATATATAATGAAACCATGATAAAAAAAATTAAAAATAAAGAAAAGATTCACCATTTACTAAAAACATTTATCATTCAAATGTAATCGCTAGTATAAAAATAGCTAATGAACCATTCTCTCATCTTCTTCACTTTATTTATGCATCAGTGATATTATAAAAACCAAAATATTTTAAAGTTTTTTTTTTCTCATTAAAATCTTTGGACGCTTTCTATAAATTAAACATGATCTACTACGAATTATTAGCTATTTCAAGGCGCACCTGAGCACAAAAAGCTTCAAACCCGAGACTTGAAAACTTTTTAAGTCAGATGCAAAGATCTATACCTAATATAAAAAAAGTATATATATTACTTAAATATACTATAGTTTTTATCTAATAATAAAATACAATAAAATAAAGAACATCAAACATAAAAATCAAACATCACTAGAGCTTCCCATCGTCACAATACATTTCCAAAACAAAATAACGATCATCATTAATGATTCCCATCATCACAAAAATTCTAAGTTCTAAAACAAAATAAACACTCATGGATTTGCATCAAATTCTAAATCAAGAAAATCATCATTCATATCATTCTTCCCATCATCAATATAATTTTTTTTTCTATTTTTTAATTATATGTCAAAATATTTTGCTATTTTTACATAATTTTTTCAAAAAATGTACCTATTTTTTACAATTTTTCCGAATTGCTTTTTTCATTATTTTTCAAAAAAAACTTATTTACATAAATTTACTCAGTATTTTTACATAAATTTTTTTTGGATTTTTTTTTCTATATTTTTCATTTTTTTTCCTATTTTTATACTTTTTAAAAAAAATTAACCTATTTTAAGTATAATTTTTCGATCTCTTTTATTTTTTTCTGTATATTATTTCTTACATAATTTATTTAAGGATTGTTTTGTCATTAAGATGATGAGTTTTTAGGCTTTATAAGCTTTTTAAAGTTTTTGATGTTTCTAAGCTCATTGAAATAAGCAAAATGGCCATAGATAGTCAAGTGTTGGTTTTATAAGCTCTTTGGGGAGATAATCTATGAAAAGTTTATTACATACAACAAATTAACCAAGAGGAGGGTGGACTGCTTTCTAAAAACTTTTGCAACAATAAAAAAAATTTTACAAATTCTAATCTGCTAAAAACATTAAATAAAGAGATATAGAGTAGAAAAATCAAATCAAACTTTGGATTTATAGTAGTTCGGCACACCCTTGCCTACGTCTCATTCTCTTCAACCCTTAACGAGTAAGGGTTCCATTAGTTTCAAGCTTCCACCTGAGCTTCTTCCTTTTACACTTGGATTTTTGACTCCAATGAGCACTTCACAAATCCTTTAAGTTATACACACTTGAAACTTTCACTCTTAAGCACAATGAAACATTCTCTCTAGCTCACAAGATTGAACAAATATAATTCAAGCTATGATGAAATCAAAGGAGCACTCTAGGATATACAAATGAGAATTGAATGCACCAAGAAATGAGATTAAGAATTAATTAGCAAGAGAAATGATTGTTGAGAGATTAAATGCAGTAAGTCTCATAGCCATAATGATTCATAACTAAGAATTTATGGAAATCTCGAGAGTATTTGTACCTAACGGGACAAGGTGTCTCCATTAATAAACTAGTCACAGAATTTTAATGCAAATCACAGTGACCATTTACTCGACCTATGGGACCAAATAGGTCAACACCATTTGCTCTACCAACATAAAATGAAAAAACATACCTTTGGGCTCATAAATAATGACATTATACTTACAATTACTGACTGAATCGGCCGACCGCTGGGACTAACCGAAGATCATCAAGCCAACTCCATTGACTAAACCGGGGATCACCCGTGATAGCTTCAACCGGGGCTTGTTTGTTAGAAAAAGTCATTTCATCCGTCATACTATTTGGCCAAAATCAGTTTCTAACTTTAAGAACTTTAAGTTACATTTTAAACTCCAAAGAACTGGGTAGATTTGGTGAGTAAACATGAGTTTCAAAATATTTAATCAATTTAAAGTCAAACCGAATAAAATCACTGCATGCAGAAGAAGTGAAAGGTCCCTGTGTAATAGCCACTTTAGGTTCTTTTCATTCCAAATCAATTCCAAACCTTGGAAAACACTTTTGAATACATTTTAAACTTTAAATGCCTAAGGTTTGATGCTTATATTTGAATTTTCAAAAAAATATCAATTTATACACAAAAACCAAGTTATGAAGAATATGCATGTAAAAGATGATATACCTTAAAGTGCACCACGCATCTCATCTATAGATCTCCAAGCTTACAAAATTCTTCATTTGATGCTTGAGCTTGAAGTCTGTTACTTGTCGTTTTGGATTTAAATATTAGGCTTTATTTTAGTGAACTTTTACTTCCAAGAACTTGATTGAATAAGCATTAGTGTTTATCTTAAAGCTTGAATGTCTTCATTTGATGCTTCAATAATTTTAACCTATCACTAACTCCAATTTTAACCATTAAAAACTACTAACTTTGGTTTGTTATCATCAAACTTTGAATATTAGATAAATTCCTTGGGCTAAAAAACTCATTTTAGAGGAATTGGTTTTAAAAGTGATAAAACAATTTATTTTCAAATTTAATCCTTATTTTTATAACTTAAAATATACTCACTTTTGAAAAAATTACCCTCACGTGTCTTTTTCATATCACCTCAAATTGGCCTATTCTCTCTGTTTTCTATGGGTTTTTGGTCTCTTCAAGATTCAAACCTGCCTAAGAGTGTTCTTGCCAAGGATAAAGACTTGGAAATGTGTGAAGGAGTAAGCCAAGTCCAAGTTTAACACATTTTCATCGATATCGTGATTTAACCTTTATTGAGTCATATCCTGGGTTAAACTCTTGAGGGTGCCATACTGTGCTTTAATACATAGTTCTTATACATATTGGACTTAATCATTAAGTTAGCATTTTAATTAAATCTTAGTGTGTCAAGTCCAGGTTTCTAACACAATTTTATATTACGTCAGACAATCATCGTTGTTATATTAAAACAAACTTGAAGGTTAAGTCTCATGTTGTAAATAATAGTTGTTTGAATGATACTCAACCCATCGTTAAGTTATAAGTTTGAACATTTTCTGAAGTAAAGTTAAGTCCAGTTTGAAATCATAGTTATTTAGATTGAATTAATCAGAGATTTCATGAAACAAACTTAAAATCAAAAGAGGTAAATGCGGAGAAAGAAATATGAAAAGGGAAAGTTTGAGGAAATGAGAGTGAGTTGTCATATGGTGGTTAGATGAGTAAATTTGTCCAACAAAGTTTATCCTTCTTTGGTTTTAACAAAGAGGGTTATATTTGCAATATTTTTTCCCATTTGTCCATTTTAATCGGTTATCCATAATTTTTATCAAAAGTATTTATGTAAGAAGATAAACTCAAATAAGTTATAAATAAAATCTTCCAAACGCATCCTTGATCGTGAACTATCCCCTCACAGTATTTCACGTGACAATTGAAATTAATTTTGAGTGTCAATTTATTTACTTTATTGGCAAAAGAAGCTAGGGAGAAGAACATATATGTTAGCTGGTTATGTGCTAAATCAGCTTGCCTTTACACATGAATGAGAAAAATACTTACCCTTTCTAATTGGCACAAAGTTTTCTTTCATTTTGTTGTGCCTTTATATTTGAGGTGGTGCAATAGAAAAAGAAAAAAAGAATAAAATTGAAAATTATTTATTTATATTTGTTATTTCAAATTTATTTTACTAATTTTAACTTATATGTTAATGTAAAAATTAAATATTGAAAAATTGGATTAAAAAGAGAAAATTCAAAAATATTTTTAAAATGGACTTCAAAAGAACTTAAAATGCTACTTCTAAAAAAAATGTTTTTAAATGTGTAAAGATAAATCCCCTCCTACATGATCATTATATCCCCATGGATATTTTATTCATTCTATACATTATACAAACTACCTAGGACATTTTTTGTCCAAAAGGATGTCTTGCTGTCCTCTAATTTGCATTTCTTCTCTTTTTATAAAATGATTCTCATTCATTTTCTTTTCCCTTAGTATTTTTTCCCTAGAAAATATATCCTTAACAACAATGGGTATGTCGACTCTGGTTGTGTAGTGAGGTTGCACAAGAGTATACACAACAAGTCAAAGAAGTGGGTGGAGAATTACTTAAAGCGATATCAAAGAGCTTGGGAATGGAAGAGGGTTATATAGAGAAGGCCATGAATATGGATTCAAGTACGCAAGTCCTGGTAGCCAACCTGTATCCGCCATGTCCACAGCCAGAACTTGCACTGGGCATGCCAGCTCATTCCGATCATGGCTTCCTCACACTCCTCATTCAGAATGAAGTTGGTGGGCTTCAAGTGGAGCACAAGGGCAAGTGGTTCAATGTCAATGCTATATTCCAACCTTCTTCTTAGTCAACACTGGTGACCAACTTGATGTACTCACCCCTTTGCCCTTTTCTACTACTTTCTTCCTAGAAAATGCAACACATACTTCAACTGAATTTATTTATTTATTTATAAATATACATTTTTCAGTTTTTTTTCAAAATATCATAGTTAAAAAAACAATTCCAATTCTATGGTAGTTTTGGGTATAACAAATATATACACACTAAAATTGTGTCTTCGCTACGTGATTTCGTTATTTTACATTGAAATTGTGTTTTAGGTATACAATTGAATTATTTTACTTTGTATTAGTTTTGCACTGATATCGTACTTTTAATATATGATTACATTATTTTCATCGAAATCGTGTCTTGAAGACACCATTTTCGTGACACTAAGTACCATAAATTTAGAAATATTATTATTTTTGGTTAATTTTTAGTGCTATATTTATTTATTTTTTCCAACTCTTGGATGTTTTTTAAAGAGCCATCATCTTAACCCCCATCAATCCACACCAACCTTTGACTTGGATGACGTCAAGTTCAATGACGGATGCTCAAAAATAATAAAAAATTATTACTATAGGAAAATTTTGTGTCTAATATGTATAAAATTTATTTCAATAAATTAAGTTATATCTATTTATATTTATTTTATTAGATTTATAAATAAAATATTCATGAATAATCACTTTAGGAAAATAGTTTCAGAATTATTTTAAAAAATACTTTTCTTACATAAATAATTTAGTAATTTAATTGTAACGCCCCATCTCCCGCCTAGACGGATGATGGGACGCCACACGGGACTGAGACTCATTTACTTGATTTTCTGACATTGGTGGGCCCATTTCGAAATATAAATCCAAACTTGTACATATTGACATAACTTATACTACCACTATAGTGGTGTTTAAATGTTCTTATATATATATATTCTTGAGTCTCATTTACTCAGACTTCACACAAGTTGCAATTATCTCAAAAATAACATTATGAGCATTTACATTATAAACTAGAATCCATAACCTACATATGGTGGACTCTATTATCGTGCGTTGGCTCGACTTAACGCGGAATGCCCTTGAATGTCCTCTTCAAGACTTTACACGGATAAAACATCCGTGCGTTTATGCCTAGTCGGAAAACATATCATATATGACCACAAATAAAGTATCACTAATTATGTGATACATATTTAATAAATTATATATCGAATATTCAATCTCTCATAGGAGTACATAACATAAATCTTGTACATAAGGTACCCAGAAATACCTTCAGTAACAAAACTGGACATTTTGTGATTTAGATAATTTATTTCCAGATGCATTATCAGATTCTCACTCATATAAATGTTTAATTCGTATGATCGAAAAATAATGAAGGAGAGGACATAACACAATAGGTACCTAAAGGTACCTGCATAGCATCACGAGGTACCGAGGCACATTGCACGCCCTCTAATGCAGAATGTATGCGGTTGTGAAGACAAAGTGTGAGGTTGTATGACTGGACAGAGTGTCGTAAAGAGACTGGAGAGATGGTTTTCAAAGCACTAAACATAGATTCGCCTACCCACGCATCAAAAAAGTGTCGTAGCACTAGCTAGGAGTGTCAGAGCAATAGTGTGAGTGTCGAGCACTAATCGGGAGGTGTCTATTTATATCACTATTCGGTCTAAGCAGCACATACAATTATATGAAGGGCTTCACTGAAAGAGCTATATTAAGCCCTTAAACATAGAAAATAGCGCAGAACAATGTCTGCCCAATGACAACATCACTGAGGTGACGAGGTTCAGAGCATTTTGCATATCACTTGTATACATGTACAAACCCTTTTCATTCACTTATTAGGATCCTCCATTAATCCAATGGATGATTACTAAATTAACGGAAGAGATAAAACAAAACAGGATTTGTAGGTACGCCTAGGCGGAGAGGTTCGCCTAGGCGAAGCACTGCTACGCCTAGGTGAATCAAAAAGTTTGAAAAGTCAGGCCTCGAGTTCGCTTAGGCATGGGTTCCTACACCTAGGCTGCCAGACTCACACTCAGCGAGTTCCTACGCCTCAGGCATAGAAATGATTTTGGCCAAAATGGGGTAGTTTCTTTTCACCAGAAATCTTCTTCCCAATCAAAAGCAAAGCAAAGCAAAGAAACAACTCCCAAATCGATCATACGTAAGCCAACCCAAAATATACTATGAGGAATTCAGACTCCTCATAACACAACTCAAATAAAGAGGAATTTATGAGAATTTCCATACTTATATTTCGTATAAATCAAACGATTGCATTTAATCTTCTTGAAACCTTCAAACCTAGCTTTTTTTTTCCTTCCTTCTTCCTTCCTTCCCACTCAACAAGGAACACCAAGAAATGGAGAACCCAACCCCAAACTTTTATTCCTCTCCCAAACCGTTAATGCCTCTAGCCAAAGCCAACAAATGGAGAACTCCCCTATCTAGTAAGGTCATGTTCGCTTTACAGAATACCTTTCTATTTTCCTTTTCATTTTAGTCCTTTCATCTTTCTTTTCATTTACAAATCAACTTATCCAATTCCTACAATAACCTATCATCTTCTTGAGTTATGACCTTTAGGTCCTTAATGTGACATTTTACCATTCTCATTTTTACTTCTTTAATAATTCTGATTATATCCTTTTTCACACTTAGCAATATTAATTTCCAAAAAATTCAAATTTAACTTATATTATACCCTAAACATGTAATAAACTACTAGGGTAAAATTTGGGGTGTTACATTAATTACCAATAGTTTTCTTACATAAATAATTTAGTTTAATTATCAATTAAAAATATTACACTTATTGAGTGATATCACTCAACAACATATATTGAAAAGAAATATCGAGAATGGTGGGTTTAATATTGTCAATAACTTCGTCTACAGTGTTCTACAAGAAGATGGCTACTTCAAATATAAAGTTTGATGAAAACTTGATGGTTTTAAACATCATGCCCTTAGAAGAACTTGGAAGAAATCCTAACTTAGGTCATCCCACAGTGCAGGGACGTGCCAGACTCAAAGAGTTCGGATTAAGGTTAGAACTAACATGGAACACAAGTTAGTTATGGAATCTTAGAGGCCAAGCTATTTTGGAAGCAAGCTACCATATTAGGATCCGATCTTCTAACAAGTGGATAAAGATAAAATCAATAAGATCTTATCCACCAAGCTATCAAATTAGAGTTCGAACCAAATCAGGTAACTTATCTAAAAACGAAACTTGAGTTGCAAGTTTCCTTATTTCGCTGGGATAGCTTAAAGGAAAGTTCAGAAAATAGAAGGTGAAATTAGAGTTATATTAGGATAATGATCCATCTTTATCTAAACTTCCAAGACCGAATCACAAAGGCTTTCAAAACTTTGGAAGTTGCTCAACACGGATTTCAGGAGCAGAGCTTAAAGAAGAACAAGTGAAGTCCGAATGTGTTGAAGAAGTGTGGAGTAAAAATACTCGGTTGAGGTATTGCATGTTAAAAGCCTTTCAACTTGTGTGAAAGATGATGTTTTGAATTCTTTATCTTATCTATGTAATGTGGGTATGGGTGTGCGATGTTGTTGAGAGAGGAATGGAGAAGTTCATTCTGAATTCCATTATGAGTGATAAGGTTAATGAAAGGTCATGGGCAGAGAGGGAGTCTCGTACCAAATAAGACTAATTGTAACCTTGAATCAGATTAGGGGAAATCCTTTCATTTAGGCCTAGCCCTGCAGACGTAGGCAATTGCTGAACCGCGTAAACATATTGTGTGCACTTTATTTTATCGCATATATTTTATATTTACCTTGCACACACACAATACAACAAGACAATTCTGATTTCCCGCACAAAGTCCGAACTTCAACAGTCCCCAGAGTTAAGACTGTGGTTAAGAACGCACACTTATATCTATTAATTGATATTAGAGCAAAGCCATACGAGGTTACCGAGTGAGATACATGGTTACTTCTAACGAATCGGTGTGTGAGTTTAAGGTGATGGATTTGATGAAGAAAAAGAATCTATGTTGTGCTCCTCACTGATAGGGATTTAATCAATGATATTAGAAATTTAAGATGTTGTGTCTACATTAAATCTCTTGATATAAAAGTCTAGAGGATTGTATTGATGTGATGGTCCCCAATCAAGATAGATAATGATGGGGAAAAACGGTCAAGACTAAACTACAATGGGACTAGCAAAGAAGACAACCAGCAAACTAGCAATTGATGGCTCTCAATGCTATCCAAAATGGCGGATTCCGCATAGTAGCCCATCGTGAATCACAGTGAATCTATTAAAGGAAGCTTGGGACACTTTGCAATTAATCCACAAAGGAAGCAAGGAAGGGGAAGACCACATCAGTGAACTAGACGCACTAATTATCCTCTTGAAAAACACAACAATAGGAGGTCAAAAGCAAGAAGTTCCATAAGAAGTCTCAACAAATGTTCAAACTCGTCTAGTCCTTGCTCTAATTCTTGAAGATGTTAGGACTCTCTCTGGTAGTGATGAAGAAGAGGATGAAATCTCTTATGAAGAACTAGCACAGTCCTACAAAGTGCTATATGAAAACTAGATTGATACAGTCAAACTTAATAAAACTATTCAAGCCAAAATCTTACAACTTGGCAAAAACAAAAGGCTCTCGAGAAAGAGGTGGTTGTTCTCAAAGTTGAAATTTCCAAGAACAATACTGCACAATTTGAACTAGAACAAATTAAGAGAAGAGTAAGAATGCTGAATTTAGGAACCACATCCTCGGTATGGGGAAGTCTTCTAAGGGATGTGAAGGTTTGAGATACATGAAGGGATCATCCGGGACTCAAGCTGCTGTATGGACAGGTGCACAAGCCAAACCCTCTAGTTCCAAGAATGTTGTTTGGACTAACCTAGTCCTAACTCACCTTGAGACTGGCCAATCTAGTTCGAACAAGAGGAGACCAAGGGGCATCCGGTACTACTACAATAGGAATATGGGGCACATCTGGCGTCACTGTAGAGCTGGCCAAAAAAAGAGACCGAAGGAAAACAATCTAAGAGTTAAGAAAAAGTGGGTCGAAAAAGAAAAGGCAAAAAGCTTTGTGGTGTTCACCACATTAAAGGTAGAAACTAAACAAAGATGGTATTTTGATAGTGGACTCTCTCGACATATGATTGGATATAAGTGTCTCTTAACTAACCTTCAACAATCCCATCTATACTAGGTGACCTTTAGAGACGGTGTCAAAGGACGTGTTTTGGGATCAACAATCCCATCTATACTATGTGACCTTTAGAGACGGTGTCAAAGGACGTGTTTTGGGATTAGGCTATCTGAATGTTCCAGGAATGCTCAAACTGAGAGTTGTTCTGCTTGTTGAAGGACTTAAAGCCAACCTGATCATCATTAGCCAATTATGCGACCAAGATCTTTTTGTAAAATTTACAAAAGATAGGTGCATTGTCCTTTATCAAAATCAATGTCGCATCATGGAAGGGAGTAGGTCATCTGACAACTGCTATCTACTAGCCAATCCCAACACTCACCTGAACATAGTGTAGAACGATCATCGTCTCTAGCATCGAAGGTTGGGACACATTAACCACAATAGTCTCAAGGACATCGTCATTGCAAAAGTTGTCCAAGGAATCCCTAATTTGAAGAATGTACTTGAAAGGATGTGCAGACCATGTTAGTTGTGGAAACAAACCAGATCGTCTCACATAGAGTCTGAACTTGCCCTTACGACTAGAGTATTGGATGTACTCCACATGGACTTGATGTGACCCATGTAGGTGGAAAGCATTATGTGTGTGTGTTGATGACTTCTCCAGATTCTCGTGGGTGAACTTTATGGGGGATAAATTAGAAGCATTTGAAGCTTTTGAAGAACCATGGCTAAAACTTGCCAAGGAACACAACCATAAACTACTAAATATCACCAAAATAAGGAGTGATCATGGGAAGGAGTCTAAGAAATCCATGTTCAGAAATTTTTGTTGCAGGAATGGCATAAAACATTATTTTTCAATCTACAAACTCCCACAAAAAACGGGTAGCGGAAAGCGAACATAACTCTCCAAGATATGGCTATGGCTTTAAGAAGAAAGTAGAAATGGTTCAAATCAAATTCTGTGCAAAGGTAGTAACATGAAGATGCTATATATCCCCACTAGAATTTGATTTCCTGGTGGCTTGAACTCAAATGACTCCTTATGAGATTTGGAATGGTAAGAAACCAAATCTGAAACACCTTCATGAATTTGATAGTCCTTCCTACATTTTGAATGACAGGGAATAAAAAGGAATGTTCGATGCTACAAGCAATGAAGGAGTCTTTTCGGCTTACTCCTCAAACAATTGAACATATCAGGTCTATAACAAGAGAACCATGGTGGTTGTTGAGTCTATGACAACTGCATCGAAGGCTTGTTAGTCCCTGGCAACGACGCCAAAAATTTGTTGATGCGTAAGTGCATTAGTCGTATAAGTAATACAAGGTTTTCAATTATGAACCAAGATAGTTCCCACGATGACTGCATGTTTTATGGTGGATTGAGTATCTAGACTACTAGATTAGTTCACTATCTGAGTATCTAAATGATTTGAGAAAAGGTTGTTAAAATAATAAAAATAAAACTAACTAAAATAGGGATGATTTGTGAAAACTTGGAGTAATTGAATAAAAATGGGAGAAAACAACTTAAAGAGGAACTAGGGTTGGTTATTGTCATTGGTGTCAATTGATTCATCTAGATGAGGCCCGGGATGAATGATTTATGGCTTGAATTATGTTCCATGATGTGGTACAAGGACCCACTCGTGTCCCCCCATTTTCTCACTCAACCACCGAAGCAGCGCTACATCCTTCTAGGGTCATTAGTGAGATACTTTTCATCAGATTTTCATTGGAACTCCTATTGGACATACAGGTTCTGCAATAGAGCTACCCGCACTGTCTTCGATTAGTTACGCTTACGCGCTCTTGCAACTCTCTCACTTAATACATTTGAGTCCCTCTAAAGGAATCCAATTTTAGTACTAGACCTTCTAATCTCTAAGCCTATTTGTAATCCAGGTTAATTCGAATCCTAATTAATTGATTCATGCTTTTGGAGACTCATAACCAGATTTTAAGGCTTAGTCTAAGCGTCACCAAGGATACCCTAGTAAAAGGATTGAAGATTTGATTCTTAGCACAAATTAATTAACCAAGATCTTAATATTCTAAGGATCTAACACCAAACACAACAAATCAAGTATAAATCAACCAACCAACTAAAAATTAAACAAACCCAATCATCAAATCCGATAACCAACCCTATAGAATGATTAGCTTAACATTTCAGCCATTAAAATCCACAAAATCATGTTGTCGACAAACACAAAACTGGAGAAATTAAAGAAAGAGAAGAGATAGAAATACAAAATAGGGTTTAAACTGCAAATAATCTTCAACTCTAAGCTGAACCATTAGACTCATGGCGGTTGTTCTTTCGCACATTTGGATTACAAGCTGCGATCACAACAAACCCAAAAACTAAGAACGAAAAGAAAACTAACCCTATAAAATGGAACAAAACTTCAAGAAAGAAAACCCTAGAGGAGAGTCTCCTCTCTATAATTTTGAACCCTAAAAAAATATGCAAAAGATCCTTAAATAGACCTCGAAAAAAGGGCCAAAATGACACAAAAATGGAAATGTTCTAGGTTGGAACGTCGCATGGTCGCTGCTCAGAATGGCTTCTTCATGGTCGCGACTTCACCTAGAATGGAATTACGCTTGAAGAACAAGATTCGCTATCGCGACCATTGAGTTGGTCTCCTTAGTCGCTGGTAGGACAATCTGCAATTGTAATCGGAGTTGTGACCTTGCTGCAGCTTTCATTTAAGCATGTGCTTTATGACGCGACTAGGCTCGAACTTTACTGAGTGTTTTGTCGTGACAGGAATTCTTCCTCTTTGTTTTGCAACTTATGACTCGTGGATGCTTCACTACATAACTTCTTTATTTCTCTCCTAAATTGCTTACTTTTCGTCTTATTTTCTTTATTTATGCAAAATACACAATTATAGGGGGTTAGACATAAAAATAACTAAAAGGAGTGGTTAGTTAGCATCAAAATCATGAATTATGTTATCTTTTTCACTAATAAACACTAACCTAAAGGCAATAATTCTAACAAATACCCCAAACTTAGTATTTTACTATCCTCAAGAAAATAATTACATACTTTCCCTTTATTCAAACTAACAAAATGTTGAAATATCAAGTTGATAATATATGATAAGTTGCCTGATCTAACCTTCATACAACATTATTAAAGAAAAACTTTGAGATAGTGTTTTTTAAAAATAATAATAAATCCATAAGTTGAACAATCTAAACCAAAGTCTCTGGAAGCCTCAGGTGGTGAAGTCCTCCTCTTAGCTAAATAATTCAGAGATGGAATTCTCAGATGAGCATGGAATGGGGATCTCTCACCACATGGTGAGTGTGTGTAAGACTTCATGCTTGTCAAGTATATCACTCTCTACTAATGTAGGCTATACACAACTCTGTGGGATCAATTAGGTCTTTAAACTTGTAGTGGCGGCTTAGGTAAGGGTAGCAACAGGTCACGTGGGCCTTAGTTTACCTAAAACATACACATTTTCCTTTTTCCTTTACTTGTTGTTCATCCTTTAGCATATTTCCTTCTTTTTAAGTTGAATCTCTTAGCTTCCCCCAAATCTTAGCTTATTACATCTTTTTCATCGCAAAGCTCCCCCAAACTTGCATGATTTTCACCATGTTCACAAGAACACCAAGAGCTTTATTTTTCTGGATTACAAGGCATGGAGTAGTGCAATGTTCAACCCCTTTAAGCTTTTTACCTACCCCATGTAGCGAGCTTTATGTTAGTAACTTCTAGACCAATTGACCTTAGTGTACTAGGTGTAGAACACATGTAAGAACTTACTTGCTCAAGGTAGGAAGACTACAAGACCAAACTTACTCTTCCTTGCTTTATTCTTTCTTTTTCTACATTTTTTTCTTCATTTTTCTACTTTTTTCTTCCTTTTTCTACTTTTTTCTTCCTTTTTCTACCTCAAACCTCCTTTGTTCACATTCAAAGCACACCGACTTCATCCAAACCGTCAATTCACACTACATGTGTTCACAAGATATTGACATTGAAATCAACATGTTAGGGCACGTAAACAAGGGCTTTGACTGAAGTGTATTAAAAAAAGGGGGACAAGGGGCTCATTCTTGGATTTTCTAGAAATAAAATGGCTAATATGGCTCAAATTTGATGACTATAGATATATGCACAAAAAGGTTAGCTAGAAAGGCTCAACCGATCCAAGGATGGCCTATATCATCTTCTAATTGTTGTTGCCTAGAATTTCGCCTTGAGCGATAATTGAACAAGTTCTAGAGTCTTTAGAGATCAATTAGATTGATATTCACCTAATTCTTCTCTAAACCAAGCAGTAGTAACTAAAAGGGTACATTCTAACTTATGCTAAAAGTGATAATAACTTTTGTTTAAATAGTAAACTACAAGATCAAACCATTATGCTTTAATTCATATATCTCTCATTTTCTTCATCTGAAAGAAGATTCAATCGATATTCATCATAGGCATCACAACCAATCCTAAAACAAGCTCAACCTAACTAAAACAAACTAAAAATTGAAAGAAATTAATCTAATAAATGAAAACATTTAAAATAACTAAAACACATAAGCAACAAAAATAAAACACTAAAAATAGGATCATTGAAGCTGGAAAGTTGGAAAATTTTAAAACAAGGGGACATCCCCCCAATACCCCCAAACTTAAAAGATGCGTTGTCCTTAATGTATGGGATATGAAAGGTAAGAACAAATAATTTCTAGCTAATCAAGTGTCAGATCATTGCCTGGCGCGGTCTCATGAAACTCCCTCACTAAGTTAAGCTTCAATGTCTTGAAAAACATGAACAAAAACTAACATAAACACTAAAAACAAAATCAAAATGTAACACTAACATAACTAAAAACAAACTGAAGTAATGAATGGATAAAATTCCTTATTTTTGGTTGGAGTGCCTCCTAAGAAGTTGCTCCGTTTTTAGAGTCCAGCTAGATTCACTGTAGAAGTCCGAGATCTTCGCTTTGGTCTTTCATCTATCATGGTCAAAACCCCCTCTTCATCCTCATTGCTCGTGAGAATGAGCCTCTCCACCTCCATATTTTGTGATGTAAGCTCAAATGCCAACTCTTTGGTAGGGAAAGAGCCGGCCTCAAATTTATATCCTTCAAGATTGTCCTCTTGAAGGATCTTAGGTGCATCCTCCTTAATCAGCGAAAATGAGCTCTCTATCTTCATGCATGCCCTTCTTTCCTCATCCGTTAGTGGTATGCTTTGATGGAGGTCAAACTTCATTTTCTCCTCACCAACAAGAAGGGTCATTTCAGCGTTCGCATCAATCATCTTGACCCGTGGGAAATGGCGTCTTTCTATAATTGAATCTTGTCGATCCTCTTCCATTCCAAAAGCAGGAATATATGGAAAATCAAGTCTTAACCCCCAACTAAGATATTTTTCAATCACTGGTTTAAGCCCGAGATTTCTTTTGACTTGCTTCTGCCTTCAACATTGGCTCTACTTAATGGTAAGCTCATTGTTTTCAATGAATGATAGGACTCTGAAATTTCCTTTTAAGAATTAAGATATTTATTATATTCCATTGTAATTCCTTGCCTCCCTATCCAAGTTTTCTTCAAAGTCATTCAAAGTTCCTCTTCAATGCTCAAAGTTATACTTTCACCCTTCCATATGTCATCGTTCTTTATGTCTCTCGAGAGTTGCCTTGAAGATTGTTCCTTTAAAAATTTTGCTAATTCCTCGTAAATTTATATTGTTGAAATTCTTTCCATGATAGTACATTACATTTCTCACTAAGGTTTGTCGAATCAGACCATGTATAAGTATCATGTTGGCGTTTCATCTTGGTTTCCATGATTGGAAACCGCATTTCTAGAGCTTCTTTATCCTTCTTAATTTCTTCCTTCAAGGAAAGATACTGCTCCTCAATAGATGGTTGCCGAAATTGTTCTTGATAATAGGAACTTGAGTTTTCTTGACTTCGTACACTTGGATGTCCATAGGAGAAATTATCATATGTCCCCCAACCTGTATAGTTGTAACTTGACATAATGTTTTCAAGTTGAGGAGAAGTAACTAAAGATTATACAGAGAATTGGTCCCGCCAAAATTATACTTTGTTAGCTCAATTAAGGCTTGTAATTGCCTTTCAAGGATTTCTTTCCTATGCTGTTATGCCTATGGTCACTGAGAAGCAAATTCTCTTTGGAGGGTGTAGAAGAGCTCATTGATCTCTTCTTTAGACATTATGCTTAGCACCAAGAAGAAAAAAAAAAAAAAAAAAAGTACACTAAACACAAAAAAGAAACAAATAAAAATAAGAAAAGAGAAAAAAATTTTTGTTCAAATTAACAAACTTCTCTTTTGCCAAAATATCAATCCGCATTCAAGTCGTGACCTTCCTAGAAATGGCGCCCAAAAACTTGTTGAGTCTTCATACTGCGACCATGGTCATTTGAGGTCACGATCGTGGATGCTTCACTGGATAACTTCTTCATTTCTCGCCCGAATTGCTTGCTTTTCGTCTAATTTTCTTTGTTTTTGAAAAATACACAATTATAGGGGGTTAAAAATGAAAATAACTAAAAGGAGTACTTAGTTAGCATCAAAATCATGAATTATGCTATATTTTGCACTAATAAATACTACCTAAGGCACACCTAATAGCGGTCATGGAGTTAATCAATGTAAAAGTTGATGATCACCTACCTCGATCCAGTTGACCTAGGTCAGAAGACTCTCCCATCATTCCTGCCCCAATGGATTCAACTTAGGAGGAGGTCAAGCTTTCAGCATTCCTAAGGATGTTCAAACCCCATACTTTGCAAAAAGCACCTCAATCCCAAAGGATGTTCAAACTAAAGCAAGAACGTTCCAACATTTAAATGACCAAATCATTGGTGGATAGCTTAACAGTTAGGCTCGTGAGCCCTCCAAGAGAGTACAAAAGAATCACTTTACCTCTAATATCATTGGAGATATTGAAGTTAGTGTTCAGATGCGGGGACTTCTAAAGTCAACTATAAAGAGATGATTAGGCACATATGCTACACCTTAAAAATAGAGCCAAGGAACATCAAAGAAGCGTTGGGTGATGAATATTGGGTAAGTGAAATGCAAGAAGAATTAGCTTAGTTCATAAGAAACAGAGCATGGGACTTGGTGTCATGGTTCAGTAAGAAACAAAACTGTATATCTATCTCCATGGTAAAAGGCTTGGATGCAGCACGTTTTGAGACCCTCAGATCCTCATTGGGTCTAAATGTTCTCTAATACCTCTCTCCCTTTAAAAAAAAAAAAAAAAAAAAGGGGGGAAGGGGGAGAGAAAGAAGTGGAGAGCTGAGGAAGGGTTTTCTTAGTCGTTTCCGTGCATATGTTACTTCACAAGTTGTTCTAACCGATGTTCCTCAACCTATTTAAGATGAAATTCTACCTTGGTAAGATGGTTTTCAAACACATCTTGAGACATGATGAGTCGGACGCCACTAAGATGGCCTTAGGATACCTACTTAATATTCGAGATCACAGCTGAAAGGAAAGACAAGGAGATAGTAACTGTCCATTCCTTACCTTCTCCTAAGAAGTTTCAGAATTCAATACAAGTCAGTAATTACAAGGACACCACTTGCAAGACATTTATTCCAGCAAGAAGCCAAGTAAGAAGAAGGTTTCTCCTTTTGCTATAGATTTTGAATCCAAACCTTCTGCCCTTTCAGGTTTCAAGTCCGAATGGAGGGGAAGTCCTCACTCCCTTCCCGGCCAAACCAACCATTTAACTGGATCACATGGTGTATGGGGAGATGCAGAACATTTTTCTAAGTTTAGTAGTAAAGTTAGTGGAGTTCCAACTCTAAAGCTTTTAAAGTAAGAGATAAGAAGTCACTACCTTACATAAAGAACTAAAAGAATCCTAATTGGCAACCTACTCTTCTAAATTATTAAGGATGACAGTGTAGTGGATTCAAGGGGAGATTATCACTGTTGTCTCCTAGTCCACCCCAACCAGCCAGAGCACTTCTCACTCATCTATATCAGCAGTTTTGTTTAATGCATGCAGACCACACTGCAAGGTCAGAGATGTCTGCATCAGTGGTGCATTTGCTCCATGCATCAAGTGGTTCACTCTTATTACGGTCATTTTAATATCAAAGAGAAGAGCCGCAACTCCTTAATGAGGCACCAACCCAAGAGTTTTTGACTTAGGTATACGAGATGCAGAAAGTGCCCATCATGGCTCTTTTGTATGAGCTCAGTCGTACACAAGTCTTAGACCTAATATTTCAGAACATTAAGGATGATGACAATGTAGATTCTAAGGTCTCATCAAGGATCGCCCCGACTAAGTCCTAATCCAACCCTGACCACCACAAAGGATGCGCCCCGACTGTGTTCAAACTATTAAGTAGACACCAAGCCTCAATTCCAAGTAGTAGTATCCTTTCGCCCTTCAAGCTCATCTGTATCAAAAAAGGAGTAGAAGAATGAGGTAGAAGAATGAAGAAGCAGATAATCAATAGACTAGGTGGTACATGAAATAAATGGTCATGCATCTTCATCACAAGTGTCAAGTGTCTTTGCCTCCTTAATGGATCTTCTTTGCTTTTATCTCGAAAGGTGGTCAGGCTAAAGACATAGCCAAAAGGGAGATTGTTGGGTTTGTGATTGTCAATATCTTTGTCTATAGTGTTCTATAAGAAGATGGCTACTTCAAAGATAAAGTTTGATGAAGATTTGATGGTTTAAACATCACGTCCCTAGAAAATCCTGGAAGAAGTTCCGACTTAGGCCGTCCCACAATGCAAGGACATGCCATACTTGGAGAGTCTGGACTAAGGTCAGAATTAACGTGGGACGCAAGTCAGTTCTAGAATCTTGGAAGCCAAACTACTTAGGGAGCAGGCTACCATACTAGGATATGATCTTCTAACAAGTGAATAAAGATAAAATCAAGAAGATATGATCCTCCAATCTATCAAATCAGAGTTGGAACCAAATTACGTAACTTCTCTAAAAAGGACACTCAGGCTGCAAGTTTCCTTATTATGTTGGGATAACTTGAATGAAAGTTCAGAAAATATAAGGTAAATTTTGAGTCATATTAGGATAATTATCTAGCCTTATCTAGAGTTCCAAGACCGAATCATAAAGGCTATAAATTTAGGGCTTTGAACGTTGCCCAACACAGATTTTAGGAATAGAGCTTGAAGAAAACAAGTGAAGTTCGGATGTGCTGAAGGAGTGCAGAGTGCAGATAATTGGTTGAGGCATTGCATGTTAAAATCCTTTCAACTTGTGTGAAAGATGATGTTCTGAATTTCTTCATCTTATCTAAGTAATATGGATATGGGTGTGCAATGTTGTTGAGAGTGGAATGAAGGGAGTTCATTCTGAATTCCATTATGAGTGATTATGTTAAAGAATGGCCATTGACAGAGAGAGAGTCTCGTACTACATAAAACTAATTGTAACATTGAATCAGATTGTAACATTAAGTCTCGTACTACATACGTCTAGGCATAGCCCCAAGGACGTAGGTAGTTTCCGAAACGCGTAAACATGTTGTGTACACTTTATTTCATTACATATATTCTATATTTTCCTACATACCACAATCCTATATGTTCTCACTCTCCGGGCTACAAAGTCCGAACTTTCATAATCCCATAATTAGGACTGTGGCCAAAAATGCACACTTATATATGTATATATGTTAGAGAACATTTTCAAAATCATACAAATCGTGCAGAAAGTTATATGTATATAAATTCAAAAATGTTAATTTACAAATAAATGTATAAATATCAAATTTTTGATTACATACTTTATGTATTGATTCTTTAATTTTTTTCCGGAAAGATAAGTTCACTTTGTTTACACATAACTCATTTTTCAAAGGACGATTTCACCTTTTGAGACACATATCAGTAATAACAATAACATAATAAAATAGTTTAAGTTATTTGATGTATTAAGAAAGTTTTGCTTTTGGTCAGGTTTTTTTCCCTTTCCTTAGATTAATTTAATGTTGTGAAAACACATTACGTTCTGTGCAAGATTTTGAGCAATGGCAAGTACAAGAGTAATATACATCGCGTGGTTGTCAACAACAAATCGACCCGAATATCCCTGGCTGTTGCAAATGGACCATCGTTGGACACGATTGTTACCCCAGCGCCTATGTTGATCAATCCCGAAACCCATCCACCGGCATATGTTGGGATCGCATATAAAGAATACATTCAGCTTCAACAAAGCAACCAACTTGACGGGAAAACTTGCTTGGATAGAGTCAGGGTTCCAACAGTACTTTGAAGTAAGCCTCTAGGTAAACTTGTGTTTCAACTTATTGATTTGAGAATAATTGCAAAGAAGACATAACGAATATAAAATTCATGGTTCATTATGGTTACATAGAAAATAATTGTGTTTAGGTATGGTAATATTCATGTACTACTTTAAAAAACTATATGTACTACCTTGACACTGTTTATTATGAACTAACCGAAGACATTAAAATGATACCTATAATTTATTAAGATAGTTTTTGGGTATCATACTGAATCGTGCATTTTTGCTTTTTTATATTTTATTTGCGGTTACCCCAAATCAATGGGCTGCATCACAAGTTTCCCAAGCCTGTATTATGGAGATGCACTTTAAATAATAAATCATGTAAGTTTTTCATGTACTTGTATGCCATGCAAAAATGTTGATTGTTTTGAAGCTGAAAGAACTTGGTAATTTTCTGTAGAATGTTAATTGCATGGAAGCTGAAAGAACTTAGTAAGTTTCTTCATAATATTTTGCGAGCATCTGTTGGCAACTGTAAGAAATCTAAAGACAGCAGCGGCATATTTTTGTGCATGTGTTGATAATTCTGGTGCCTATGTTGGACTTGTATCTCCTATTTAACCATTATAAAGTTGTAGGAAACCCATAATTAGACTATATCAAGGAGATGTTCCAGATTACATTGGCCTACAAAACCATCCCGGCCCAATTATGTTTGTCAACATTTTGAACAGAAAGATGCCATTTTGGCAATCTCTTGTTTTAGTATCTATTAAGAATGTAGTCATGCATGATGCTTCTTTAAGTTCAAGGAGAACAGAGGCAAGTAAGGAAGAAGAGGTACATATAGGAGTTAGAGTGGCATTTTGGTTTTATATTCTGTGGATTATTTGGTTACAAGAGGAAGACGCTGCTTGGATGTCCAACGAAATAGAAAAAGAATGGAAACTTTTTGTTTGTGTTACAACGAAATAGAAAGGGAATTTTTTGTTTGTATTAGTACAAAAGGTTAGCAGTTGTTAGAATTTCTAATTAGGCATCAAATATTAACATGGATTGAAATGTCAGAACTTATATCAGAGTCAACGCGTACGTTGGTTTGGGGGTACTAATTAGTCCCTAAGCCTAAAAATAAGCATGTCCTACTTATCAAATGGATATTTAAGAATAAGAATAAGAAGGATGAAATGGTGTCATTGGGAGAAATAAAGTTAGGCTAATGGCATGAGGATAATTACAAATCAAGGAATAGATTGTGGAAAGACATTTGCACCTACAGTCAATAAGGATACTATAGGTCATAGCATGCTCCTTGATAATAAAGATCTATCAAATAAACGGTAAAAAGGCTTTATTGAATTGGCTTTTGAGTGAAGAATCCCAGTTGAGTAGCTGGGCCAATTCGAGGGTCATTAGACCAGGGTTCTATTCCGACCGCTAAAATCTAAGTCCGATTCATTAAAATTTTGGAACAAAATAGGTTAGTCCCTCTGGCCAAGCCCATATTTTCAACTATAAATAATACACATGTTAAATATTTTATAAGTGTAATAAAGTTAAATATGATTAAAGATAATATTTATCATTTTTTTCAAAAAATTAAATATGATTAAGGATAATATTCATGAATTTCCTTTTCAAAAATATTATCTCAAGTTCCTTTATCTTAAAAATCAAAAGTTACCAATAAGCTCTAGCTTAGTTGGTTTAAAGTGTTGGATCAGACATAAGGAGGGGAGGGATATGGTTCAAAATTTCTTAAGAGCAAATTACTACAATGTTGGAATTTCAAGTAAATGGTTATAAAAAAAAATCAAAAGTTGCTTTATTAAAACATGTCATATTTAAAAAAAATAAATTTCATATTTTTTATATTAATCTGAAATAGTTTATTTGATATCTTAATGTTTATCATTTTTTTTTCAAAAAATTAAATATGATGAAGGATAATATTCATCATTTTCTTTTTAAAAAATACCATCTAGAATTCCTTTAATTTTTTTTTTAACAACTATTCACTTCTCAGACATAATTTTATAAAGATTGCTTTTACGAGTACTGAACCCTATCCATTTCTACAGCCCACCCAATCCATAACCCCTAGCCAAGCCTCATTGGCTCTAAAATTCCTTTATCTTGAACATAAAAAAATTGTTTTATTTAAACACGTCATATTTTAAATAAATTACATTAAATATTTTTTTTAGATTCATATGAAATATCTTATTTGGCATCTAAATATTTATCATTTTTTTCAAAAAATAAAATAAAATACGATTGAGGATAATATTAATCACTTCAAATTAAAACTTTAATAAGATTGATGTGATTGTTTTAAATATTTTAAGTTAAAAAATATTTATGTAAGAAATGAAAATTATTTAAAAATATTATTGAAC
This sequence comes from Tetrastigma voinierianum, assembly GCA_016808115.1. Classification (NCBI taxonomy): domain Eukaryota; kingdom Viridiplantae; phylum Streptophyta; class Magnoliopsida; order Vitales; family Vitaceae; genus Tetrastigma; species Tetrastigma voinierianum. The sequence goes on along the minus strand of JAEQBH010005263.1, from coordinate 104,209 downwards.
ATGATAATAATATTGAGCAATGAACTATGATTTCATTCATTGTCATTTTGGAGACCAGATTTGCAGGAGGTTAGTTTTACAATTATTTTTGGGATTTGTCCCTTTTAAAACATTGTTTTCGGCCTGAGTCTTGTGTTTCTAACGCCATCCAAAGAAACCAGATGATTACTGTGGTATCGAGTAAGAGAAACTTTTTGCTTGTTCTTGCAACCAAAGGATTCTAACAATTTGTGAAAAGCCTTGATGACAAATGTGTCTAACAAGTAGTGACAAGCCTTGATGGCAAATGTGTCTAAGGATGTTTGAAATTTGGTTATGGCATTGACGTTTGGGACGTGCTTCCTTTGATCACTTAAAAAAAAATGTTTCCTATTTTGTTTACAGATATATCTTATCTTTACTACGATGTTTGTGAACTAGTAAAAAGTCATTATACATCATTCTCGTTAATTTTGAATAAAAGTATAATTGCTTTTACGGTGATACATTTTGATGTTTTGGGTCCATCAAAAGTTCCAAATTTAAGTGGGTTACATTGGTTTGTTGTTTTTATTGATAATTATTCTAGAATGACATGGTTTGATTGATGAAGACTAATGATAAAGTGAACATATTGTTTCAACATTTTCAAAAAATGATTGAAAATCAATACGATACAGAGGTTTAGGTTCTATGCAGTAACAATGGTGGAGAATATCAAATATTCAATCTCCAAAAGTATCTAGAAGCACATTACATCATTTATCAGACTACATGTTCTAATACACCCCAATAATATGGAGTCACTAAAAGAGAAAATCGACACTTGTTAGAGATTGTTTGAGCTTCCTTGCTAGCTGCACAAATGCCAATAAATCATATTAGGGAGAAGCAATTATATCTGCTGCATACTTGATCCATCGGGTACCTTCCAACTAAATTGACTCCCAAATGCCCTGTCAAGCTCAAATCACTACTAATTGCCACAAATGCCCTAAATCTACTATCTAATTTTTGTGGTTGTGGCATTTTTCTAGGTGCATAAACTCCAACGCAACAAGTTAACTTCTCAAGCATTGCAATGTGTGTTTGTTTGTTATGCATTGAATAAAAAAGGATACTGATATAACCACTCCACATCAATGCATGTTTATTACAATGGATATGATGTTTCATGAAGATTGTGACGCCCCAAAACCCGAGGGTCCATTGACAACCCATCAACTCACTAAGACTTCGCTGCATGTCACCCGCGATTAACACACCACCAAGGCCCCTTCCTCGGACCCATGATTTAACGAAATCTATTGCAGTCCCTTTGTACGAAGCTCTACCTAAACTACAACATGCACAAAATCCTTAAGAATACGGCTACAAATATAATAAAATGACTTCATCGTATTTTAATTACGAGCGAAGGCCTAACCAAATCTACTCATCCACACTCCATAGAATATACAGACTAATTTTACCATAGCCTTTAAGAGATTAATTACAACACTCTACAAATATTAAAATTTAGAATGGTTATTCCAAAAGCATTTTTTACAATTCTTTGGCTACACAACATGTGCCTAGAACTAGTTTGTTCCAAGCTTCTTTACAAAAATTAATTACAAGCCACAACCCAACTTTCATAATCATGCCGAAAGTGAGCCGCCGTCCACCCGCATACCCCCTCGCTCCCGAAAGGTTCCACGACTCCAAGAGCAATGCCCAAGAGGGTAAACTTCTACATGAGCTACTTCACCTAAGTGCACACATGCAATACCATGCCCACACAATCAAACATTCTAAGTAAAATGCGCTTACTCCGGAACGCCTACATGCCATGAACGAAGTGTGTCACCACCATGCCTTTTAACACGAGTCCCTCACCGACTCCCTCACACATGCTTATGCCAAGTATAAAAACTTGTCATTGGTGTTTCACCCAATGACCCTTTATCCAAAACAAAAGCTTTTTGTTTTTTTTTTTAAAACTCATTGAACATCTTCCGATAAACCGCTTTATTAAAAGCCATTGAACAATCTCCGATAAACATCTTTATTCAAAAGCATTGGTCAGTCTCCGATAAACAACTTTGTTCAAAAGCATTGGATGTTTTCACAAATGCTTTATTCAAAGTATTGAATGCCGGAGCATAAATCTTTATTCAAAAGTATTGATAGCTTCCGAGCAATCGCGACCAAAGTATTTGAGAATCTGACAAACAACTTTATTCAAAGTTTGGCTAAAATGCACCTACGAGACTCGGGATGATGTAGGTCCAGCATCGAGCTCACCACCCACTCACCAAGAATGATGAATGATTATGACCATGTACACACACCCATTTAATGTGATGTCCCCTTGCATATGGAATGCAATTATGCCATTCCATGCCTATACCATGCCATATATATAATGAGTGCTATCTGGACATTTTAAACCATGCATAATACCCATACATGTAACACCCCGAAATACACCCTAGTCATTTTTAAACATAATTAGGGTATATTATAAGTGCATTTTGAAATTTTTTGTAATTATTATTTTGCTAAGTGAGAAAATTTCAAAACCCGAAATTTGTACAAGATACAAGGGCAAAAATTGAAGCTTGTAAAATGAGGACCTAAGGGTCAATTGTAAATAAGTTTATATGTCTAAGTGTAAATATGAGATTGAAGTGCAAATAGAAATAAGTATGGCTATATGGCATTGGGAGAATCCTAACTCCAAAATGGTTTTGAAACTAAATACGGCCTTAAGAAACAAGTGACTTAAGACCACATTTGGTCTTGGAAAGGCACATTGTGCCAAAAACCTTTTTGAGAGCAAGTATAGGAGAAAAGCTAAGGTTTTGCAAAAAGAAGAGGAAGAAGAAGAAGGAGAAGAGGATTTCAGGTATAGAAACTATTTTTGTATGGATTACTATGGGTTTGTATGGATATTAGTTGTTCCATTTCTAGGTTTAGTTAGGAATTCATCCTAACCCTAGAATTGTTCAAAGATGGGTTGGTAAAACTCTATTTTGTATAAGATGAGTATGGAATCCTCCCTTTGAGTATGAATTCTTGGTTTATGATGTACGGATACCTATTTGTGTGTTAAGAAGCTAACCTAACTTACAAGTATTTGAGTTTCGGGGTTTGGAAACACCCTAATTAATCTCTAATAGTTTAGCTTTGGGTCAGGGCTAGGAATACACTTGGGAGATGTTTTTTTGGAGAGACAATATTGATTTTGGTTGGAATTATGAAAAAAAAGGGACAAAATCAGCAATTTTGGGCAATTTTGGGGTCCTATGCCACAGCGTAGTGATCCCATGCAGCAGTGTAATTCCACAAGCCAAGGCGTGGTATGTCTACGCCGCGGTGCGACCGAGAGGGAGGCTTGGACAAACCCCTCAGCACGACGCCATGAAGGCCTACGCCATGTGAGTGACTGCCAGCGCATATGTGTTTTGCTGCGTTTTGCTATTCCGCTATTTCGAGGAATCAAGTAATCGACTAATGAGTACCCTATAAGTGTATGAAAGGGTCCATTCGTGTTTGTAAAGTAAAGGAAAAATTAGACTGTATCTCGCCGCTTCAGCAAACTTAATGCCCTTATGATAAGATAGTAAGCTTGTAACGCCCCAAAAATATCCTAGAATGTTATAATAAATTTTTTTATATATTTTGGGTATGAATTGAGCCAACTTCGGTATTTTTCGGGAATTGTTAAATGAAATTGAATAAATGATTATACGGCTAAGATCCAAATGCAAATATTATATGCTAACGAGACTTATTAGACCCTAAATTTACCTAAGTGTAAAGGGCAAATTTGAAATTAGAAATAAGGATTATAATAATTGTAAATAAGTTTATATGTCTAAGTGTAAATACCGAAAATTGAAGTGAAATTTGAGAGATTTAGTTGTGTACCAATTAAAGAGAAACTTAAGTCAAAGAATGCTTAGACAAACAAGGCCTTATGGAACAAGTAACTTAAGACCAAAAAGGAGAAAATGAGAAATTAGAAATGGGTGTGTAGGCCAAACAAGGCCTTACACTTAAAGGGGATTTAAAAGACCAAACTTGGTCTTAGATGCTCATTTTGAGCAAATCACGTTTTTGGGAGAGAAGAGAGGAGAAAAGGGGAAGAGAGCTAGGGCTTGGGAGAAGATCAAGCTTTGGTGTGGTTCCTTCCCATTTCTTGCTCCTAAGAGATCAAACAACTTGGAAGAGAAGATTCAAGAGGCTACAAGAAATCAAACCCAACCTCATCTTTTTTATGATTTTTATTTGTGTGAAAAAGCCCTAACTTGGCAAGGGATTTTTATTGACTAAACCTTATTGGAGTTGTTTCGAAGGATTCCATGGTGAGTTTGATGGATAGATTTGAGGAAGTTTAGTGGAAGAAAATGGGTGAAAAATAGCAAACCAACATTTTCTCGGCAAAATCAAAGGGTACGGCATCAAAAGTGTACCGCATCTATGATGCACTGGCAAGTGGTACCCCAGACAGTGGTACCAAGCATCTATTGGCGTGATGGGATCAGACGGTATTCACAAAGAGGTACTGGTACCACTACTTCCTACAACCCTGTTTTTGCATGCTATGCAATTTTTAGTCCCGTATTCGTACACTGATTGTTTAGGGACCCTAATAAAGGATTAATGGGGGTTCAAATAGGAATGAAACTAAGTGAAAGTACCATTCCTCCGACTCCTGGGCTGGCGAGGCAAAGCGAGACCATTTAAAGCACGACATCTGCTCAACCACTAAGAGTGGAGATTTTGTATCACTAGGTGTGGGTGAAGATCTACAACCCAATTTGTGGGATTGAATCTAAAGATAAAGGATCGATAAATTCTATTTTGTTCTATGTTCTTGTTCTCTTCGTCGCTTGCTTTTTGTAACTCAATTTCCATTTCAAGTTCTATTTGTGAAATATATATATATATATATATATATATATATATATATATATCGATTTGAATTTATTAGTATTTGTAAATGTTTGTCAAATATCTACATGTGTGTGCGTAGGTTTGAACTATAAGTGAATTTACTACATGAAAGTAAATTGATTTGAAATGCATATTGAAATGACCAAATATGATGGGATTCACCAACTGAATTCGTCATGAGGATAACCGTATGTGTTCCATGCGAAATCACATTGCTATTGAATGACAAATGTGACAGATTCACCAATCGACCGCATGAATGTTACTCTATAGCCATATGTGAGATGGTAATATTGAATGTAAATCATATTGTTAATGATCGACAAATGCGACAGGATTCACCAACTCAATTGCCGTGGAATGTCACTGGCAATATATGTGAGATAGTATTATCGGGAACGCGGAAATCACATTGTTACCAAGGACAACAGAGAGATTCACCAACTGACCGGGCCGTGAATGTTGACTATATAGCCATATGAAATCACAAACCTAAATAAAAATGATTCGAAAAAGTGTATTTGTATAAGTATCTTTTTTATTATACATAGATTATCAGATAAATGCATTATTTTGATAAACGCATGATTTCAGGGACGAACCGAAATGGGAATGTAGAATCAGATAGGAACCAATTTGCCATAAAAATGCTTAGTATATTGTTTTTAATCAATGCGCAGGTACCAAGTGATAGATAGTGTTTGAAAGAGGATCCAAGGTCGAGCTTAGAGTCACTGGTAAGGTTCACGTGAGTCTACTCCTCACACATGCATCTTCACCATTTCAATATGACATTGTTTTGTAAAACAAAATGAGTTCAACTCAATTATTTTTGTACTTATATCCACCACGCATTTTGATATTATGTTGGGAACGCATAAAAATGCCATTTTTGGTTAAATGCACATTTTGTAAAGGAATTGCATTGAAATTGTGAATGTTTATGGGGTTTCCCTAAATGGAAATCACTTTCGCAAAGATTTGAGAATGAAAACGTTTATATTAATGAATTGTATTTGATAAATGGATTTGATAAAAGGCTTTTACTTCAAGGTCCTAAATGGTTTCTCCCAAGGCCTTCTGGACCATTAACCTGCCCGCCTGCCTCTGGGGTTGCCACAAAGTTCTTGAACACATATAATTGTAGGACTACCTAAGATCGAATATTGAATGACACGACACCTTTGTTACATGGGCAGGCACGTATAGTACTTCGATATTCTCTGATTAGTGCGACAACACTCTCTCTGACCGTGCTTCGACACTTTTAGTACTTCAGTACTCTCTGATTAGTGCGATGACACTCTATCATCTTTCCAGATTCGCTTCAGGCTACTAAGACCTCAAGATTTAAATTGCACTGGGTACTTATCAGGCCGTGGTCCTACTAATTTCTTATTATCGGGCCCAGTAGTCAAACAAATATACGGAGCAAGAATCTAAAATAACGACAAGAAAAGAGAAAGTAATGTACACTGCTCTGCTTCAATGTACCCACGGTACCTCCAGACAAGCAAGACGATAAGACCTACTGCAATCTGTATACATAGCCTTATAAGACTCCACTGGGCACTCAGACAAAGTATAAGCCTCCATAGCACCCACGGTACCCCGCATAAGTATAAGTTATGCACTCCTACAAGAGATGTGAACAAGCATAAGTCTCGTTTATAAGTACAAGTATGTGTATAAGTTTGTTACATGAATTCATAAAAATTCCGAGATCCGCTTATCAGATATCTATTACTGCTATATGTCTATCAGAAGTGAGTATCAATGTAGGTGGTACATGTATAAGTCATAAGTTTCCCACTAAGCTTAGTGTTTAGCACGGGTTTTTATCCGTAGCAAGTACGTGAGGAGGACGTCCGCGATCTCCATACCGCCGGCCAACAATTGGTAGGAGTCCATCACAATAGGTTTTACGCTCTGATTATGTAAATGTAAATGTACAGTTTTTATTTATGTATATGTAAATGGGATTCAAGACTGTATGTATTGACACTATAAACACCACTACGGTGGTAGTTTTATTTTGTATCTAGTATATGATATTTTGATTCAGTTATAAGACTTGGGCCCACCAATGTCTGAAAGCAAGAAAGAGTCCCAAGATAGTTTCCTCACACTATCCGCCAAAGTGGGTTAGGTGTGAAATACATCATTTGGACAATCATATCAATTAACATACAATTTCCAAATAAACCACACAATACATGTGAACATATTATACCAATCAAGCAATGACTTACATTATACTCTAAGCTTAATTATGACACCAAGTCCACAAATAACCTACAATCAAGTCATGCAATGACCTTGTTCATACACAAACACATCACAAGCTGTCAAACACCAGAACACACAATTCTGGACTTCCACACACCCTCAACTAAGTATATCACTTTAATTCATAATGATACTACAATCGTACACCAATTGTGGCAAAAATCTGAACACAAATAATTAAACAACCTAAGTCAGAGTGCCTCTGAAAAACCAACTGATCATAACATAAGTTATAGAGGTCCAATGTGGGTGATGCAAAAGCCTAACATCAAGTTCTTAGATAGAGCTACAATTTCCTTGAAGGATACTAGTCCAAATTCTCACTTTTGCCCAACCGAAAATTAGTCCCAAAAATCTGGATAATAGGTTCGGCCAAAACATAGCAGCCTGTAGCAGTCCCGGAAAACGAACCATGACTTGGGTTATAGATGTCCAATTTCGGTGATTCAAAAGCCTAACATCAAATTCTCAGATAGGGCTACAATTTCTTTGAAGGATGGTAGTCAAAAGTCTCCCTTTTTATAACAAAAAATCAGCCCCAAAAATTGGACATCATATAGGGTCAAAACAGGGCACTCTTCCCATAACCCATTAATTTTCCAAATAACCCCTTAGGGGAAAAACGACCAAACAGCCCCTTAGGTCATTAAAACTCTACCAAACAGCCCCTAGAATGGAAAATAAACCAAAGTATGAATAATCCCTATTTCTTGAAGCGTGAGCAATGACCTAAGGAAGTTCCGCGAACACTTCCTCCTGAACTCGAAGCTTTCGACTTCCCGAACATTTCGCTTGAAACCTTGAAAATCTCGTGAAGCCGTATCCATGCATGCCTCGCCGAGTACTCTGACTTAAACTCCTTGGCCCTTCCTGAAGATGACCAATCTGCATCTTAAGATCATAAAGAGAAGTTACTTTTTTCTACACCCTCTCTCTTCCCTCTCTCATACTTCCTCTGGAAGTACAAGCCCAAAAATGAGCTTTTCCCCTTTTTTCCCTCATTTTTGTCTATCTTGACTTAAGTTGATGAGTGGCCCTTAAAGCGCCACGTGTCACGCGATCCTCTTTCGGATATGTTCCTACCCCGAAACAATTTGTTTTCGGTTTTGGTTCAAGTTCAATTTATTTTAAATGAACTTAACTTGAGTTATATTCTAACACCTGAGATTCTTGTAAAAATCTCGTCCTTAGGAGTCACTAGACACCCGTTACCTCAAAAATCGTGAAAATCCGATTGTCTCAGAATTCAACGAAAATTTTCTGGGTAACTAGATTTCGCGAGACGAATCCAATGATGAAGTTTGTTTCATCATCTGAGATATAGAGAATTTTTCAGGCTTCCTTGAACCATTATGGCAATTTATTATTATTATTATTATTATTGCCATTTTTCCTGAAAATTTCTAATTTTCCCGGGTTTTACATTCTTTCCCCCTAAAAAAAATTGTCACGAAATTCCCAATTCCATGCATATGCAACCGTACACAATCACATGCATATAAACTAGTCATTTAATAACCAAACGACTAAACCACGTACCTTTATCCTTAAACAAGAAAGGATAGGTGGCGCGCATTGTGTCCTCGCATTCCCATGTTGCCTCCTCCAATCCTCAGTGTTTCCATAACACCTTCACTAGCCTCACGGTCTTGCGTCGCAAAACCTGATCCCGACTATCCATGATACGCACCGGTCCCTCCTCAAATGTCCCATCCGTATCAACAATAATCCATCCCCAATCCACTACATGAGCTGGAGTATACTTCCGGAGCATGGAGACATGGAACACTTCATGGACACTTGATAAACTCGGTGGTAGTGCCAACCGATATGCACTGTGTCCACCTCCTCGAGCATTCATGTCTGATATACTCCCACTAGCCTTCCCCCGCTTGCCGAACCTAACCACTACTCTCTTAGGCATCACCTTCAAGAAGATGTGATCACCCACCTTAAACTCTAGAGGTCGTTGTCGTCTCTCGGCGTAACTCTTCTACCAACTTTGAGCTATGAGAAGATCGCCAGATCAACCACCTTCTCCGAGGTGTTCTAACCAAATCCCACTGCTGTGGATCTTCTCCCAATTCAATAACCTGAGATCGCCATGGCCTCCTATACAACGCCGTAGCCGTATGGGCGCGCTTACTTGACAATTGGTTGTTGTTATCTGCAGACTCTACCAAGAGCCTGATGCTTTCTTCCCGGCTACCCTTGAGATCCGGGATGCGAAATACTTGTGGCATGTCTTCCCAAAACACCTTATAGTTCTTTATTTGTGTCCTTATGGATGGCTTCAGTGCTTATCATCAACTGTGTTCCCATGGCTCTCTCGAAACTCTTCCAAAAGTGATCCGTAAACTTGGGATCCTGGTTCGATACGATAGAGATTGGGACTCCATGTAACCAGACAATTTCTCATATATATATCCTGCAGAATTCCTCCAGTGTGAAGCTCATCCGCATAGCCAGAAAATGTGTCAACTTGGTGAGCCAGTCCACAATCACCCACACCGTGTCATGCTTTCACGACGTCCGTGGCAAGTGAGTCACAAAGTCCATCATGATATGTTCCCACTTCCACTTTGCTACCTCTAATGGCTGGAGTAGCCCAGTTGGTCTCTGGTGCTCAGCCTTTACCTATTGACATGTGAGGCATCGTCGGACAAAGTCCCCAACGTGTCTCTTCATCCCACTCTAGTAATAATGACGACGAAGATCTTGGTACATCTTCGTGCCACCTGGATGCATTGCAAAGAGAGAGTAGTGAAACTCCTTGAGGATCTTCTCTTTAAGATTTGTCAACCAGGGAACTACAACTTGTCCCCTATGCCGAAGACTACCATTTGTGTGCATGGCCTAGCCGTCATCACCCATACCTGACTATACTCGGTCCCTAATGGACGATATCTTTGTGTCCTGCCCTTGGGACTCAATCACCCTGCTCAGTAAGGATGATGTAGCCACTAAACTCCCAAAAACACCCTGAGCATGTTCACTGTACTGCAATCTAAATTGTCCCACAACCTCGAGCATTTTCCATTCTTGGGAAGCTACACTAGCCAGTACTCCCCGTGACTTCCAACTGAGTGCATCAGCTACCACGTTTGCCTTACCAGGATGGTAATGTAGGGTGAAGTCATAATCCTCCAAATACTCCATCTACCTGCGGTGCCTCATGTTGAGGTCCCACAGTGTAAAGATATACTTCAGACTTTTGTGGTCTGAGAATACGTCAAATTGTTCACCATACAGGTAGTGGCACCAAATCTTCAAGACAAAGACTATGGTCGCAAACTCCATGTCATGCGTAGGGTAATTTCGCTCGTGATTCTTTAGCTGCCTAGAACCATAAGCTACCACCTTCCTAGACTACATCAAAACGCATCCCAATCCATCCTTGGAGGCATCACAATACACCGCGTACCTTTGTCCCCATTATGGGACTATCAGAATAGGAGCTGAAGTAATCCTCCTTTTTAATTCTTGGAATGCCCCCTCACACAAGTCATCCTCCTACCTGACCTCTTTCCGGGTCAATCTAGTCATAGGCGTAGCTAGCTAGGAGAAGTCCTCAATAAATCTCCTGTAGTACCCTGCCAATCCTAAGAAACTACAAATCTCAAAGAATGACTTCGGTCTCTCCAAACTCATAGCTGCCTCAACCTTCTCCAAGTCCACTGATACACCTGAAGCTGACACCACGTGTCCCAAGAAGCTCACCTCATTAAGCCAAAACTCACACTTATTGAACTTAGCGTACAACCGATGTTCTCTTAAGGCCTTGAGAACAATCCTCAAATGATCTTCCTGCTCCTCCTCAGACCTAGAGTAGATCAAGATGTCGTCAAAGAAAACCACATCAAACTAATCTAGATAGGGTTGGAATACCATATGCATGAGATCCATGAATGTCGTTGTGCATTTATCAATCCGAAAGGCATAACTGTGAACTCGAAATGCCCATACCAAGTCCTGAACGCTGTCTTAGGGATATCCGTTTCCCTAACTCAACTGATGGTAACCGATACAGAGAATACAGAGATCTATCTTGGAGTAGACCCGTACCTCTCTCAGTTGATCAAACAAATCATCAATCATCAGTATAGGATACCGATTCTTGCTCGTAACCTTGTTCAATTGTCGATGGTCTATGTATAATCAAAGTGTCTTGTCCTTTTTCTTTGCAAATAGAATCGGAGCACCCTAAGGTGAAGTGCTCGATCGAATAAAACCTTTGTCCAACAATTCTTATATTTGGACCTTGAGTTCCTGCAACTCAACCAGTGTCATCCTATGTGGAGTCATAGAAATGGGCGATGTACTAGGGTGTAGCTCAATGATGAAGTATACATCCCTCTACGGAGGTAATTCTAGTAGCTCATCTGGAAAAACATCCTCGTACTCACAAACTACCGAGGTGAGCTGAGCCACATCTCACCCTCTTCCTCCCGGGGAGTAAGGCTTCGCCGGCTATCAACTTTTCGTGCCATCTAGAGTCATACGACCTAGGAATTAGCACATCGTAGCCTCCTTGAAATATAAAACAAGTACCATCCTGTGTGCAAGCGGTAACTCTTTTACAATCATAGTCAATGATGACTCGGTGTGCCGTCAACTAGTCCATCCCAAGGATGACCTCAAACTCCGACATGTCCATGACCCTTAGGTCCACATTGAGAAGAATCCTGGAGATCTCCAACTCACAATCCCGACACATCTGATCAATACTCACCCTTGTTTCTAGGGGAGAATTCACATTCAACGTCTTTTCCAAGGTTCCAACCTCTAAGCCCATATCGAGATTTCTCTCCTTTTTATTTGCTTGATACACGTACCAACCACTAATAGACATCAATATCTAAATATTAGTTCATCCATTTTGAGCGCTAAAGTTATGTTTTCTAACCTAGTGTTCATCTTTTCCTATATACATTCTACATGTATATAATTCACGCGATTGTAACACACGATCCCACCGCAATCACAATCATGTAGCAGACAACATGAAAATGTACAATGCATGCAATGGTATAAACCCAATGCCCATCCTTTTCCTAGGTAATCACATACCTGTTTCCTAATACTAAGCTATGATGCTAATATCATACATCGAGCTCTAGGCATTCACAACCTAAGCTTTATACTACAATCGCATGTCCTAGACCTATGCCCATCGAGCCCTAGGTATTCGTATAACCTGGCTCTGATACCAAGTTGTGGTGCCCCAATCAGGGGTCCGTTGACAACAATCAACCCCTGAAAGACTTCGTGGATGTCAAAGTAACTGACACCACCACCATCTCTTTTAAGGACCCATGATTTGAAAATTGACGAGTCTCCTTTGTATGGAAACTCTACAAAAAATAGCTGTCTGAAAAAAACAGCAACATGGCCCGATATAATACAATGACCTCACTAGGTCAGTGAGTGAAAGTAGCCTAGCAGGGCCCATCATCCCGCAGCATAGAATATCTGAGGAACTAATTACCATAGTCCTCAAAGTTTAATTACAACACTCTTACAAATATTAAAATTTAGAACAAGGTTATTCCAAAGTATTTTACAATTCTTTTTACCTGAAGGCTAGAGTTAGAACTAGTTTGTTCTAAGCTTCTTTACAAAATTAATTACAAGCCCGCAGCCAGATTTCTTCATAAGCGCAACCTCGGGTGGCGCCTTCCACCTACATGCCTTGTACTGAAAGGGGGTCCCACGACCCAGGTGAGCAATGCAAATAAGGTAAACTTCTATAAGTACACTCCTTTCAAGTGCATATGCAATGCCATGTTCACACAATAAAACATTCTAAGTAAAATGCAGTTTCTACTCTGAAAGGCCTACATGCCATGAATGAAGTGTCACTCACCATGCCTTTACCACGAATCCTCACCGACTCCCTCACACATGCTTATGTCAAGTGTAAAAACTTGTCATTGGTGTTTCACCCAATGACCATTTATCCAAAACAAAAGCTTTTTTTTAAAAAAAAAAAACTCATTGGACATCCTCCGATAAACCACTTTATTCAAAGCTATTGAATAATCTCCGATAAACAGCTTTATTCAAAAGCATTGGACAATCTTCGATAAACAGCTCTATTCAAAAGCATTGGATAGTATCCGATAAACAACTTTATTCAAAAGCATTGGACACTCTTCGATAAACAACTTTATTCAAAAGCATTGGACAGTCTCTGATAAATCGCTTTAATCAAAAGCATTGGATAATCGCCGATAAATAGCTTTATTCAAAGCTATGAAATGCACTCTCGAGACTCCGTTGGACGTAGTCCAAAGTATCGAGCTCACCACCCACTCACTAAGAATGATGAATGATTATGACCATGTACACGCACTCATTTAATACGATGTCCCCGTGCATATGAAATGCAATTATTCCATTCCATGCCTATACCATGATATATATATATATATATATATATATATATATATATATATATATATATATATATATATATATATATAATGAGTGCTATATGGACCAGTTTAAACCATGCATAATACCCATGCATCATTTGGATAATCATATCAATTAACATATAATTTCCAAATAAACCACATAATACATGTGAACATATTATACACACATATATTGCATCTACAAGTCACCACCAATCAAGAAATGACTTAAATTATACTTTAGGCTTAATTGTGACACCATGTCCACAAATAGCCTACATCCAAGTCAAGCAATGACCTTGTTCATACACAAACACATCACAAGCCAAACCATTAGAACACACAATTTGACTTGCACACAATTTCAACCAAGTATATCACTCAATTCAAGCAATGATATACTACAATCATATACCAATTGTGGTAAAAATTTGAACACAAATCATTAAATAGCCTAAGCTGTTGCAGTCCCAAAAAACAGACCATAACTTGAGTTATAGATGTCCGATTTTGGTGATTCAAAAGCCTAATATCAAGTTTTCAGATAGAGCTACAATTTCCTTGAAGGATACTAGTCCAAATTCCTACTTTTTCCAAACCAAAAATTTGGACAGTAGGTTCGGCCAAAATAAGGCAACCTGTGGCAGTCTCGGAAAACGGACCATAACTTTGGTTATACATGTCCAATTTTGGTGATTCAAAAACCTAACATCAAGTTCTTAGATAGAGCTACAATTTCTTTGAAGGATGCTAGTCCAAATTCTCATTTTTTCTAACAAAATCAGCCTAAAAGCTGGACTGTCATTATAAGGTCAAACAGACACTATTCCATAACCCATTAATTTGCGAAATAGCACCTTAGGGAAAAAACGGCCAAATAGCCCCTTAGGGCATTAAAACTCAACCAAGCAACCCATAGAATGGAAAATAAATTAAAGTAGGAAGAATCCCTATCTCTTGAAGCGTGAACAACGACCCGGGAAGTTAAAGCGAGCATCCTGAGCAGAAACTCGACTTACGACGCTCGTCTGAGAAACAACAGGTGAAACTCGAGTTTAAGGTATCCGCGCGTGGCGCCGTCGGGTACTCGGAGCTTTAAACCTTGGTTCGTCGAGCGACCGCAAATCTTCGTTGATCGTAGAAGTTGAATCTTCTCTTTACATCCACTCTCTTCTCCTCTCTCACTATCGGTCTGAAGCCAAATGGAGTTTCCTTTTTTTCCTCGTTTTATGCATCTTGACTTAAGTTGATGAGTGACTCTTAAAGCGCCACGTGTCACGGGATCCTCGCTCGGATCTATTCCTACCCTGAAACAATTTATTTTCGGTTTCGGTTCAAGTTCAATTTATTTTAAATGAACTTAACTTGAGTTATTTCCTAATTCTCGAGATTCTTGTAAAAAATATCGTACATAGGAATCATTAGACGTTCGTAACTTTCCGAAAATCGCTGAAGAATTCTTTGTCACCGAATGCGACGAAAATTTTAAAGGTAATTAGATTTGCGAGAGGAATTTATGATGAAGTTCGTTTAAATTAAATATGAGATCTAAGAATTTTGAAACTACGAGATAAATTATGACAATTTATTATTATTATTATTATTTTATCATTTTTCCTAAAATTTTTTAATTTTCTCGGGTTTTACAAAGATTTGATGTATTTTTCATCTTAATTTGAACTTTAATGAGAGCATAATCAAAAGATTTAAAGTTTTTTTTGTTCTTATTTTTGAAAACTATTTTTTATTCTTAAAAATAAGAAAAATATAGAAAACACCCTTGATTTATTTATTTTTTTCTTCTGGTAAAGCATCTAAAATATAAAAAAACGCAAAATTCATAGAAAAATAACGGTTTTTCTATATGTTTTAAAAAATTGTTTTTAAAAATAAAAAACCAAACAGTACATTAGACTCTCGATTATGACCATCACATCTCTATGACAAACAAAGAAATCTGGAATGTTCAACTAAAAAGTTGGTGAAATGGATAAGAGTAGTATAACGTTGAAACCATAAAGTAGATGAATTGGATAAGAGTACGTAGTACAACATTGGAACCACGTAATAATGACACTTGGTAGCTGAAGAAATGACCACGTAATAATAAGTACACTTGGTGGCTGAAAAAGTGACCATGTAATAATGATACTTGGTAGCTGAAGAAGTGACAGAAGAAGGAAGAAACAATATCCGTTGATGCAGGAGCTTCTCTAACGAATACGATCTTCATTATCAAAAATTCGTATTCGAGGCTATGAAATTTTGAAGATGTCAAATATATTTTTAAATCTAAGTATTATAATTCTTGTTATTATTTTGATTTGAAATTATTTTATTATAAAAAAATTATTCTCAAGTCCAAATAATAGTTTATATTGTAATTTATAAAATTTGTTTTTTAGTTAAAGTAAAAATTGTTATTTCTTTTAAAAAAATATTTTCTGTTAAGAGTCGACTTTATTTAAATTAAAATGTCTTATTTTCAAATAAAAGTAAAGTTTATTTATGCGATTTAAAAAATATGGGATTTATATATATTCTTAATGTAGCCTTTTGATTATTAGTTCAAGTTTAATAATATTTTATGATTTTTCTTTTTAAAATTTATCTCTTATTTTCTTATTTTTTGGATGGATTTTATTGAGTAATGAGTTCGTTACTTCTTATCGTTTGATGGATTCTTTGGGTAGGAAAGTATAACTTTTATTCTTTTATCTTTTAGATGGATTCTTTTGAATGACGAGTTTCTTGACTTCTTATCCCTAAATGAATTTTTTGGGTGAGGAAGTAAGTATTTATTCTCTTTCAACCACAACTCATCCCATAATATTCTTTTAACTTTTCAAATCCAATTCTCTAATCACAATCCAAAACTTTATAATTCTGGTTCTATACTTCAAAACCATTTCCTAATTCTTTGTTTAACCTAAAAACCATAAATATCATATTCTATAATATTAAAGAAACCCCATCTTCATGCACAATCCTAGTCGAGCTTAGAAAAACCCAAAAACAACAAATTAGCTTAAAATAAGGTTATTTTCAATAAAATCAAACCCTAGGAATTTCTAAACCTAAACCCTTCATTGTAAATCTTAATTCCATAATATATAAACCTCAAACAAGCCCAAAAATCTTTGGAACCAAACCTATTCTTTACCCTTTAAAATTACATCTTATACCCAAAACTACAACAAACTCATCCTTTAACTTACCCAAACCGTATATCATCCAGCTGGGTTTGTCCTTACATCAACCATGTCATTTCCTTGCGAGAGGTTCTCTCGTGACCGCATTTCCTAACTTCCACATATCATCTCCTTTTTATCTTTATAATTTCTCTGTTTATTAACCCTTCAGTCGCCATGGCCACCACCGCTCCAAATCATCTCCAGCCTCCTAACTTCAGTAGCGTCAAATCCTTATCCGAATCTTCTGCTCTCATCTCCATCCCTTCCACCTACACCTTCACCACCGATCCCAGTGAACTCCTCGCTTTTGACCCACAACACTCCATCCCCATCATTGACTTCTCCTTACTCACCTCTAGTAATCCACATCAACGCTCCAAAATCATCCAAGAACTTGACCAAGCCTGTCAGGAATGGGGCTTCTTCATGGTAACTACTAGTTGCTACATGAAATTCAAATTAATTCTACATATATATTTTTTTCTTTTTGGTGTATGATGCTGCATATGTATACAAGTATATGGTTCCAGGTTATCAATCATGGTGTGACTGAAAGTCTGATGAAGGGGATGAGATGACGCGATGTGGGGTTTTTGATCTGGAGGAGGAGAAGCGTGAGTTTCAGGGACGGTTTTCTTTCTCCGATCAGGTGCGGGACAAGCTTCAATGCTACGGTGGACCAGATATTGTTCTGGAGAGATTTTCTGAAGGTCCTCGTGCATCCTCAGTTTTACTCTCCCAGCAAGCCTGCGGGCTTCAGGTACGGCTTTCTTCCGCTTTAATTAGAATTATCTCTGATTTTAATGCATAAAATTATTTTATTATTTTAGATTAAAAATTGATTTCGTAAACGAAAAAAAAAGAGTACAAAGTGGAACCGATGATATGAATATCATGACTGGTTGGTGGAGAGTTCCAATCTTTCAATGAAGATTCATGGGTATTATTAGGAGCAGGGTCCACTAGGGGGGCTTATCATGATTCATGGGTAAGTCAAAGAAGAATTTAAAAATTACTAATAACTCATTAATTGCTACTCATTTATAATTTTTTTTACTCGCATTCACTTAAGGATGTAGTATTATGTTGTTATAGTTAATTGATCTTGGGATCTCTCATAAATCCCTTTCACCGGTTACCACTTGAGTTAAAGTCGCAAGAACATTTATTTATAATCGATATTCTTAAAATATATTTTGACTTGGGTTTAGGAAAGGAGTTTGAATATTGAGTGTCTTTTATATATATATATATATATATGTAAAAGACACGTTTATTTCATGCTATATATTTGATTTAGATTCACTAAACACTCTAGGCATATACTATAAGCACCGCCACTAAACTCAGCAACTATAAATTAGGCAACTACATTGAGGGAAAGCTTTATCATAGCATGAAGGGAAGCTTGTAATATCTAACAATTAGTTGTCCTCATATATCTTTTAGATTGGAGGTCATGCTAGGTTTAAGCTAACCCTGAAAAGTTAGAAATTAACTTTAGTTAAGAGAATCATGAAGTACATTATTAGGACTTTCGGTTACGGGTACAATATCCGTATGGTACTTTTCGCTTGTGATTGTTGGTTATTTTGATGCTAATTGTACTAGAAATATCGAAGATAGAAAAAATATATATATTTGGTACTTGTTCTTGTATTGATGATTAATCATCTTGTTTCTTGGCTTCGTGACAAACATAATCCTTTATTTTTACTTATTATTGAAGATCTCATATATCTTTAGTAAGTTGTTTTATGCAGCTTGAAGGATGAAACAAATAACCAGTACAATAAATATTTCTAGAAACCCTTTTTTCATTCTTATTCTAAGCACTTTGAAATTGATCATCATTTTATGGAGGATCATATAGAAGAAAAGTTGTTTCTCTAGAGTTGTCTCCCCTAACAAGAACTTATAGCATATTGCAGAAACCCCTGTATTCTCTTAGGTTTGAGTTGCTGATAAAATCTTAAGGGATATGCCTAAAAATAGAATTTCATAGCTTTATTTATTATTGAAGATATATGGATAAGTAGTTGTTGAACTTAACAAAGAGTTCAATGCCCTCTCAAAATACGTAAAACTCTATCAAACCAGAATGGCTAAAAACTTTAGGACCCTAACCATTTATCAAGGATAATTTAATTTTTGTATACTATGTGATGAGAAAGATCGAATGTTAATTATTATTTATTTGATGAAATTGAGTTCGCCAATAGTTACATTGTTGCTAATTTTTTTATTTTTTTTTTGTGAAGTTTCATTCACATAAGATACCAGAGGATGAGCTTTGTTTTGATTATATTTGTTGCCATTACAGTGAGCTTTGTCTAGAATATACCAAAATAATCAGAAAAGTGGTTGGAGAATTACTTAGAGGGATATCAAACAATTTGGGATTGGAAGAGGGGTATATAGACAAAGCCATGAACATGGATTCAGGTTTACAAATACTTACTGTGCCCCTCTACCCACCTTGTCCTCAACCAGATGAAGCAATGGGAATGCCTCCTCATTCAGACCATGGCCTATTGACCCTCTTCATACAAAATGGGGTTGGTGGGCTTCAGGTGCAACACAAAGGAAAATGGTTTGATGTGAATCCAACTCCAAACTCCATTTTGGTTAACACTGGCGACCATCTTGAGGTACCTTTATTTTCTTATTCCATTGTTTTCTTTTTTATAAACGTGGATGTCTGGATCAACTTGCATGCATCTCGACTAATTTCACACGGCTCTAACATTAACAGCTTGGTAAAACCTCCAAAGGCCCTGAGGGATTATTCTATCATTTTTATTGAGATATTGATTCTTGAAGTGGATACACTTTGAAAATTTGTTTTTAAAATCAATGAATGTTCTTGAAGTGTGAAAGACTAATGTTACCACTATATTCTTTTGAATTTAGGCTATATTTGATTTCTGGTGATATAACATGAGATAGGACCTTCGATTCAAAAAAAAAAAAAAACATGAGGTAGGACCTATTTATATGGAATCAAATATAAACAGTGAAATATATTATCAATTTTATTTTTATGTCAACTTTACATGAGATATCGTAATTTTAAATTGAAACATTAGATATGCATGTCCATCAATTATAAGCTTATTTTTTAAAATATAGTTTTCTTTACAATTTTTATATTGTTTATATATATATAGTAAAAATTTTAGTTGTAAATTATAAATATGTTAATCATGAATATAAGTAAAAACAAAAAATTATTATATAATAATAATTATATTAAAATATAAGTAGAATAATTTCATATTTTTTAAACCATAGAATAATAAGATATATATATATATATATATATATATATAATCCACCAAAATTAGACTCAATCTAACCACACCACGGGTTCAACCAATAAATCAGTAAAAACATTACATATATATTTAATAAAAAACCCAGTTTTTATATATTGCATTCTATAATCAATTCTTTATCATAAGTTTTAAATCTATTTTTTTTTCTGTTTAAGAATAGGAATGAGCATCATTTTTCTTAACTTTTATTTCAACAAAATCATATTATCATGCTAGGTCTTGAGTAATGGTAAATACAAGAGTGTTCTGCATCGGGCAGTGGTGAACAACAAAACCACTAGGATGTCATTGGTTGTTACAAATGGACCATCACTAGACACAGTTGTCGAGCCAGTACCCAAGTTGAGTCATTCACCAATGTATGTTGGAATGACTTATAAAGAATATTTCCAACATCAACAAGGAAACAAGCTCGATGGGAAAACTTGCTTGGATCGAGTTCGAATCAGGACAATGTGAACTCCATTCCCATGTCTTGAATGTAAGAATATATATTAGTGATATCAATGCTCAAATAATTAAAAATGTTCTTAGAACATACGTATAAGTGTTGGGCATTGCGAACAACCGTTTGTACTTTTATTTATTGATATTATGGTGGACTCCATTTGAGAGATTAACAGATAATTTTTCTGATTTTAGTTTATTTATTACAGGCTTGATAAAGGAAGTTATAAAAGAACTAAATTTTTTAGCAAACTAGAAAGTTTATTTTATTAATTATGAATCAATACAATCAATGTAATGAAATATATACGTTAATTAATAGTTGTCTGGCAGTGCGTCTGATGCTTTAACCTCAACAATTGATGCGGTGAGCGTGGCTCCAACACGCTACTGTGAGCATTAGTCCCATTTCTTGGGTAGTTAGTTGCTAGGCTGTTGAAGCCTTATTAGTTAGTTAAAAAATATTATCCCGGTGTGTGTCTCATCCTCTTGTGTGTGCGTGCTTCTCGGTTAATAGAGCAATGTTTGATTTATGCTTTAGAAATAATATGAGTAGTTGATTAAGAGCCAAAATTAATAATGGGTCGTTAGATCCCCATGCTAGTTAATTAGTGATAAAGCCTATTAATTAATTGCTTAAGAGACAAGAAATGTAGTAAGGCAAGAGTTTGGTTACTTCTTAAAGTTTTGTTTGTCCCAAAGCAAAGAAAAGACTCATTGCTTGACCTCAAGCAATTCAGTTAGACTTTAAGACCATTTTTCTTTCCATCATCACTTTCAAATATCTTAGCACTTGAATTCAATGAATTGCCAATTGTGATATGAATTAAAAAAAAAAAACTTCAATTCTAGAATAAAAAAGATTTTCAATTAAGTTTACTCAACATAGAAAATTCTCAAATTGTAAACAACTCGGTTCTTTACCCCTGGTTTGTGAGTGTGTTGGTCTTCCCTCTTTAACAGATATGCAAGTTAGGTAATCTTCTGAGATATTATGTAGAAGAATGGAAGTCTCTTTAAATTGACTAAGGTCCCATAAGCATGTTGGTCATATTATTCTTCACTAATGTAAGCAGAACACCACCTTCAAGATCAAATGGGTTTTTTAGGCTTGTAATGTATGGTTTGGGTATTGAGTAGATAATTGGACATTTAAGGCTCAAGTTTACCCAAAGTGCACATACTACTCAACATTTGGCACTCATACTTCCCATCCTCCATTTTCTACTAAAATTAACCTTCAAGCACCCCCAAATTTGGTTTTGGTGCATCGTTTTGCATATTTTCCATTGTGGCATTTCTTTTGACCACTTTTAGACTTTGAATTCAGTTTCTCATACTAGAAGCTCTTCTCTTTTCATTTTTGTTCAAGGTTTTGGGAATGGTGCAATGTTTTGCCTTCTTAAGCTTTCTACCACCCTTAGTGAGCTTTGGGTTAGTAATTCTCATACTAGTTGACATTAGGGTACTAGGTGATGAAACACCCCTAAGAACTTAATAGCTCAAGGGAGGAAGGCTACAAGACAAAACACATTCCCTCTTGATACTTTTGTAATTTTATAGCTTCTTATTTTTCTTTTATGCACATATTTTGGTGCATCTTTACTTAATTTCTCCATCTCATTTGATCTTTCGTTCACACCCCCTACTCTCATCCTTCTTCACATTTCAAATTTGTACACCCCCAAACTTGTCCCATTGTCTACTTCATATGCATTCATAATGCGATTTGGGCAAACTAAGGGTTCTTTACTGAAGGATCATATTTAAGGGAGGATTAAGGTTTTTCATTTTGCTTTTGATGATGGAATTGGCATTTAGCTCAAACAAGAAACTAGAGTATATGGCCTACATCATTTCCTGTTGGTTGTGTTGCTTATAATTTTGCCTTGAGTAATAACCTAACAAGTTGCAGGCCCTTTGGAGACTAAAATTATGATGGATCTCATAAGATGTTCTAACCCAAGCACAATCAGTTGTTAAGGTACTAGTGATCATGTGTATGTTTTCAGGGGTCATTAGAACTGAAATGTTCAAGTAAAATAGAATTATTGGCTTAATTAAATCTTCATGAGTTTAGAATTTTAGCCTAATTATCATTGACATCACAACTTTCCAATTCTTTTGAGCTCATTTTGCCCCTTTCATCTACCTAGACTTCTCTTTTGTGTTATTCAGCTTGTTTGGTCTTTTTTTTTTTTTAAAAAGTTACTATGCTATAAGATAAAAGAAGTTCAATGTGATTAAACTGTTCACTTTTAGTTCAACAATGTTAGCACAAGTAGCTCAACAACATTCAATCCAACCAAACAATTCAAAGTTACAACTATGAGTATGTTTACTTAAATGCAAGAATGTGTAGAATAAGGATTTAGATGCAAGATGACACAATTTCAGCAGATGCATTACATTCATATGAAGAGAGTATTTACAAAAGAGATTTTCTAGATATAATTGGAGGCATAAGAGAGATTCATTTGTTATGTTTTTTTTCTTTCTTCTTGTTGGGATTCTATGGGTTCTAAAGAAACTAGGGTCCTTGGATAGCATGCTCATAAGGAGGTTAGATGACAAAAGGTATGTAATCTGAAATGGTGATTTTTGGAGCTGCTACTTTCTTCTTGTTGGAAGCTGTTGCCATTGCCCAATCTAGCATTTTACATTACCCTTTATCAACTCAACTTGCCTTTGAGCAAGTGATCCCATGGATTTCCCCATGTCAAGTTGAGCACAATACATAGATTTGAGCTTGTCATTGAAGAAGTCTAGACTATTTAACCATAATTGGTGTATGGAGATCAATACATCTTTCATTGCCTTGTCTCTTCCTTCAAATATCCTCACCAAATCTTCATCCCTTTTGCATTGCCTCTACCAATAGGCTTGATCTCTTTGTTTCAATTCATTCCTCCACATTTGATCCAATTTCTTTAGCTCTTCCTTCCATTCTATATCTCTTTTCTTGATTGCTTCATTCATAAATTGATCAATTTTTCTGATTTCTAATTCAAAATATTGGTCTCTTTTCTCCAATTAGGCTTTTAGTTAGATATCTCTTTCTAGCATTCCTTGCTCCATTCTTTTCAGCATTTCTATAAGTTATGAGTTGTTGCTTCTTATAGACTGCCGGCTTGGTCCTTCGGTAAGCAAGCTTTTGGGTACATTACCTATCCAGGGCTAGTACTTCCTTTGCACGATCATTGGAGGCTCCACTTCTTTGTTCAATTCAACCTCCTTGTCTCTACTTTCCTCTTCAACTCCTTACAATTTTTCTTTACCCTTGTTTGCTGGAGTCTTGGTGATGGCAGTGAGGGTGAGAGGAGAGTTTTTAGGGCATTTTTCTTCTTCTTCTTTGTCAAAAGTAACTCCTTCCTTTATGCACAGATGGGTTCTGATCAATGGATGAGACAAATGACCAAAAAAGTTGTTTCTTTGGTAATCTAAGATTGATTTCTCTATTATTTATCCAAAGCTAATCTTGTATCCTTTCAAGATAGCATAGAGGAGGATTGCCTTTTCTAACCTCACAGTGCATACATGTTTGGTAGGAGTAAGCACTTAATTGAGGAAGTAAAGCCAAATTTTGGCTTTCTCAGTTAGGCATCTTGTAGCAATCTTGATATAAGGATTCTTCTTATTTTCTTCCCACTGCCCTTTTCCATTAGTCAAGACTTCAAGTATCTTCTGATAGTCAGGGTTCTTCTTCAACACTCTAAACTTAGCCCCATCGCTTAGATTTCCTAACCCACACATGTGGTTGATGGTGTGCCTGTCGAAGGAGATCTACTTTCCTCTCACATAACACTAAGTTTCCTTTTTGTCCTATAGATTTGCATAAAATTCCCTTACCATTGTTGGCACGCCTAGTTGGAAAATGCTCACAGATGGCCGTCCATCCTCTTTTCTCAATGACTTCTTTGAAAGGTGGGATTATTTCCTTAAATCTCCTTTCTCCGATGAATCCTTTCTTAAATAAAGTCTTTTATATCAGTTCAGTCGCCTCTTTGGACAAGAAGTCCTCAACCTCGCTTCCACTTCTTGTTTCTTCCTCTTCTTCTTCCCCTCTCTTCCTCTATCTTGCCTTTCCCACTTTTTCTACTTCTTCACCACTTTCTTTCTGAGGTTTCTTCTTAGGGACCTTCTCGACAAGCTCAGTAGTTGTCTCCTTTATGCAGCCCAAATTTATGCCATGATCTTGTTTAGATTTGGAACTATCTTCTGCTGATCAGACATTCTTGAAGAAGGATAAGATGAAGGATTGAGAGAAGGGAAAAAGGCTCTAGGTCTTCTAACGGGTGGGAAAAAGATGAATTTAAATTTTAGACTTCTAAACATTTTAGATTATCTTTTAAAGGCAAAAAGACTGTGTTGTGACATTAAGATTATCGCGACATGCAAAAGTTGTGTTGCGATAAAGAAGGTTTTACTATGCGAGACAAGCTAGAACACTGCGGTGTTACAACACAAGTTATTTTGCAATCAATCCCAGGAAAATTAACAATCCATTATTCTAATCAATTTTCATCAAACATTCAAGCAAGGCAACAAACTCACTTCTTTCCTTGGGTTGCCTCCCAAAAGCTGCTTTGTTTAGTGTCCTTAGCTAGATATAGCTGCTGCATCAAATATTTTCAGCATAACTCCATTGTAAAATTTCTAGCCATATGACTACTCCTCATTCATTATTCCTCCCATGTAATGCTTCAGCTTTTAACCATTCACTTTAAATTCTTTCCCTGAATTTGTCTTCAGTGTGACTGCTCTAAAAGGTGTGACTAAGATGATTGTATAAGGACCACTACATCTTGATTTCAAATTTCCTGGGAAGAGTTTGAGCCTTGAGTTATAGTGAAGCAACTCAACTATCAAGAGGCCACTAGATCATGCCATCTTTTAGTTTTGCCTTTGTAGATTCTAGCATTCTCATAAGCATCATTCCTTAATTTTACCAACTCATTCAACTGGAGTTGTCTTTCTTCTTTTGCAGTTTGGCAGTCAAAGTTCAGTTTCTTAATTGTCCACATAGCTTTGTGTTCCAATTCAAGTGACAGGACCCGACCCGGATACCCTTCCCGGATTTCCCGGGTGGTCCCGCCTAGTGAAGTCCCACTGTATAATCCCTAGGAAGATCGGTGGAACCTATAAGAAGGGAGTAACACCATGTATTAATTTAATACCCAATTATACATAATGCATATAAAAAACCACTTACAGTAATTATCAATGAGGTCTCATAAAGTTCCATACGAATATCGAGAGCGTTCCTAAGAGTATTTTGGATTTAGGGGTACAGGTAAAATGAATAAGTCTGTCTGACAACCTCGGAATAGATAAATGCGATAGAGTACGCTGACTATGGCGGAGAGAGAGGAACGTCCATCCCGGCGCGAGTAGGCCTACGAGGCTGGCATGTCTGGACCTAGAGGAACGGATAAAAAAACAATAAAGCGTGAGAAATAAATCTCATTAGGTGGCATAATTTATATGGAAAATAATGTTTTTTAATTTTTTCTTGAAAATTTCTTCTCTCAAGACCTCACGTCCACTCTTTTGTAACGTTCCCCGTTTAACAAACATTTCACAAAACCCAACTTTACCAAAACCCAACAATATGAAGTCATGCTCAATAAGTTAACTCACTTCATTATCAAGAACCTTATAACGCGAGATCTATTACCACATAGCTAATTGATGAATAAAACATATGAACGTCATGTTGTACAATTAATTATGGAAAATACAAAAATCATCACTATTGAAAAAGGTTATGTCTTACTCAAAAACCAACAATGCATCGTACCATAAAAACCAGCTATGTACCATACCCTATGCACCTACGATGTATCATACCTTATACACTAACGATATTTCATACCATATACACTAACGATATACCACCATGTACCCATCCTAAGCGAAGTCGGTAATCATCCACATACGTGGCATCTAATCAACATCATACCATACCATGCATCATCTCGCCAGGTATTCGGTAAACCCGACACCTCACGGCCGTGGAATAACATATAGCAGATTTGGATGAAACCAACCTCCGTCAAGTGGCAAAAATCGAGAATACCAAACCGTCGGGTCAAAGCGGGCCTCACGTCAGTGGTAAAGCCCGAGAATACCGTCGAGATTGAGCCGACCTCACGTTACCGTGGCAAACCGGAATACCAAGCGAGTAAATTCGAGCCGACCTCCGCGGCAACGTGGCAACTAATAAACCGTCGGGTCAGAGGCGGCCTCCGCGGCAGCGTGGCAGCTAAGTAAGCGAGTCGATTGAGCCGACCTCACGGTCATGGAATTAATATATGGCTTAGTTGGATAGAGCTGACCTCGCGACAAGTAGCGATCGATGTACTTTCTGATATAATCACTTGAACCCCGATATCGGTACAATATGGTACATCACCTTATAACCTCCAACTCAATGACCTTACTCATGTGTGCCTTTCCCCGGCGTCCACTTGCATCTTAGGTTAAGAATTTATCAACACTTTCCTGACTGATCCCGCTACGTGAAGATCTTTAGTTTCTCGATTCATATCGAAATTTGAACCATACCTCCGACCATATTTATATATTTATTAAACTTATATATTTAAAATCCATTTCATAAATCAATAATTTCTCAAGGGGTTAAACCCAATCCTACATGCCCAAATTATCTAAATACCACATAATCGCCCCGAGGAACCAGTCACAAACTTCCAAACGGTGAAAATGTTGACAAGAATTCATAAAATGTTAACTTGTTTATATGAAACCAGTCATGTTTGAATGCAACCAACCATTTGATCAAAAAACGGTATATATGCAAAGTATTTAATCATAATAGATATATCGACATAATATCCCAAATCATTTAAGCATATAACCCACTCAGCAGCTACAGGCCTTTCAGTCTTGTCGCCCGGGATCGTCCGGCTCGCGTGATGCGCGTAATATAAATAAATACCGCCCAGGCCCCGATCGCGAACCAACGACATTGGAATATCCCCCCAAGGCCTTAGAACAACATTCGAACTATGAGATCATCTAATTGAACTCAGACGAGGTCAAATTACACAATGTGCCCTATAGGCTAGATACCCCAGTGGGGCTTTTCACCAGAATACTTTCGAAGTGGTGAAATCGATAATTCATAAAACATCAATTTCACTAATACAACTTCAATTTTGCCAGATTTGACGAGTGGTACCCTATTTCGATCCGAACATTTGGTAATTACCGAAACAACCTAAAATTGGAAAACTAACCAAACGACGCCCAAAATTTACAAACCACATATCAATGGAAAGCCCAAGAGACCAGGAACTCATTGGTACCATTACCTCAGTCTTGATCATTGTGGTGGCCGGAGAAAACCCGATCTAACCTTGACAGTTGTTTCGTCGTAACTTTAAGCGGTCTTTGAATACGCAAAAGGACCACGAAAATGAGTTCGAGGGAGTCCAAAAATGGTGGAAATATGTTTATGGGTGGCTAGGAATGGCGGAGAAATGGCGGAGAAAAATCAAACGATCCGGCCCGAAATCCACGGTGGCGCCCGCCCGCGCATCGCCCGGCCGCCCGATCCGGCCCAGCGCGTCCGTGGGTGGCGCGCGTGAAATTTGGACGGCGTGACCGTCCGAAGGTTGCGCACCTTCCTGTCCGGCGCGTGTAGCTTTGGGGTGGCCGGTGGTGTCTCGTCTGGTCCGATCTCTCACGGCGCGCAGGTGACTACTCGGCCCAAAATGTATTCCCGGTTTGGAGAGTTTTTATTTCGGGTTTTGGGAGCTCAAGTGTTGTTTTTGGGCTAGGGTTTTCATTTGGTATCACAAGCTATGTTTATATAAGGTCTAGGGCCGCTTTCGGGTAAAAACCAGACATAACTTGGACACTGATAAGGTCTTACTATTGAACTTCTAATGGCCGTAACTTTTTATCCGTAAGTCGGATTGTGACGTTCCGCCTGTCTATGAACTCGTATCGACGAGGCCTACGAGAAATAATTGCCTTAGTCAACCCAAATTATTCATTCTTGAAAAAGTCAGCTTTGGTCAGCCCACTAGCGTTGGTCAAGCCTAGTCCTTTGGTCAAACTTAGTCAAACACGTTTCAACTTGTATTATTTGAAAGTGCGGGTCATTCTGATCTACCCCACACAAAAAATTTTAGATCCTGAAATTATTACTGTATCTGGAAGAGATGAGGGTATTGGCTCCGCATTTGGTCCTCTCGCTCCCAAGTCGCCTCTTCGACTAGGTGGTTCCTCCAAAGGACTTTCACTAAGGATATGGTCTTGTTGCGAAGCTCCTTCTCTTCCCTACCCAAAATCTGCACTGGCTGTTCTTCATAGGATAAGTCCTCCCTCGATTCAGTTTACGAAGTGCCTCACAGCACGTGTGAGGGATCACGGGATATACTTGCGTATGGGATGTGAAACATTATGGACTCGAGAAAGTTCTTCCGGTAAGTCTAATTTATAAGCCACTGGACCTACCCTCTCAACAATCTCAAAAGGTCCAATGTAGCGAGGACTTAGCTTCCTCGTTTCCCACAAGCGTGCCACGCCCTTCGAGGAGAAACGAGAATGCTCGATCTTGACCTCAAATTCAAGATCCTTTCTTCGCATCGCGTAGCTCTTTGCCTATCTGTTTGCTTTCAACAGTACGTATAACAACTGGCATCCCTTGGGTCGCTGTACAATCTCAGGACCTAGTAATTTTCTTTCGCCGTCTCATTCGACATAAAGAGGAGTGCGACATTGTTTCCCATCTGAGCCTCGTAAGGTGACATCTCAATGCTTGAGTGATGAAATTTGTTATATCGATGAACTCTGCTTGATGGTGATATTCATTCCAATGTCCTTTGAATTGTATGCGCATGATCTCAACATATCTTCTAGGTTTGAATAGTCCTCTCGGATTGTCCGTGATTACGGGTGGCGATACTCGAATTCAACTTGACACCTAGTTCCTTCATCAATCTCTTCGAAATCTCGAGAGTGAATGCGTGGATCTCTATCGGAGCGATCGATCTTGGTACCCATACAAACTCACTATATGACTCATAAGAGTTCCGCTAGTTTACGGGGAAAACTTCTCACGAATAGGTAGGAAATGTGCGGACTTGGTGGTCGATCAACTCTTACCCAAATCTGAGTCATGTCTACGAGGTTGTGGAGGGCTTGAATATAAAATCCATTATGATGTGCTCATTTCCATTACGGAATAGGTAGAGCATAGAATCGAAGGCTTTTGTCTCTCTGCCTTTACTTGTTGGCAAACTAAGCACTTGGATACATACTCAGCGACCTCTCTTTTCATCCCTGACCACCAATAATACTCCTTCAGCGTACGGTACATCTTGGTACTACCGGGGTGCATGGCATACGCGGAACTATGGGCCTTCCCCAATATCTGCCCTTTTAACTCTTCGGCTTCTGGAACACAAAGTCTAGAACCAATCACCAAGGCTCCATCGTTCCTAATACCAAAAATCCATTTGTTGCCCTTCTTCGACCTTTCTTCTCATGCTCATAAAATAGGGATCTTCTAGTTGTGCCTCAAGAATTTGATTAACAAGTATCGGTCGTAGTAGGAAGCTGGCGAAAAGTGCTCCCGAAACATGCATTTCCAACTGAACACCTAACTCTCGCAATTCGACCATCAACGGAAGTTGTAGCAAGTGCATATAAGCCAAAGGCACAGCAAACTTCACGCCGAGGCATCCGCCTTTGTTGCCTTACGGATGGTAATTAATAGATGCGATCATGACCTTAAGTAACTCCATCCACCTCCTTTGCCTTAAGTTTAACTCTTTCTAGGTAAACAAATATTTAAGGCTCTTATGGTCGGTAAATATCTGGCACGTCGCCCCGTACAAGTAATGCCTCCATGTCTTCAATGCGAATATTGCTGCGGCCAAAGTTCAAATTATGGGTAGGATAATTTGCTTCGTGTTTCTTATTTGTCACGGGGTATGCATACAACTCTATATGTTGCATCAACACACAGCCTAAACCCTGATATGAGCATCGTGTGAAGCCTCGATCCTGGTTGCCCTCACGGCAAGCGTCAACCTGGTACGATAACCGGCTTACTCCTTCGATTGTTTGGAAGCTTTCCTCACACTTGTCGGTCCACTCAAATTTTACCCCTTTTCTAGTCAAACAGTGAAGTGGTCCTGCTATTTTTGAGAACCCTTCTATGAACCTGCGATAATACCCGCTAATCCTAAAAACTCGCCTGTCACCGTGGTTGGTTGTTCCAGGTTGCCACCACCTCACTTTACGAGGGTCCACATAAATGCCATCGCGAAACCACGTGCGAAATCCCTCGGCTCAACCAAAACTCACATTTGCTAAACTTAGCATACAGCGTCTTTGCCCTCAGTCTGTAACACCAAGCCCCGAATGTCTCTCATGCTCGACTCGCTTCTCGAATACACTAAGATGTCGATCAGTAGAGACAATGACAAAAGCGATCTAAGTATGGACGGAAAACCGATTTCATCAGATATGAAAACGGCCCGGGGCATTGGTGAAAGTCAGACATCACTAGAAACTCGCAATGTCCATATCTGCGTCCTGAATGTTGTCTTGGGAATGCGGTTCCCTAATCCTTAAGCGATGGTACCTGACCTCAAGTCAATCTTGGAGAGTACTTTCGCACCGAAGCTGGTGAATAAATCTATCAATCCTAGAAGCGAAAGGATATTTATTTACGAATGGTGACCTTATTCAAGCGTGCGTAGTCTATACCTGACCTCGAGTACCATCCTTCTTCTTCACAAATAACAGCGGCGCTCCCAGGTGAAATCTTTTGGGCTAATAAATCCCCATCCACCGGCTCTTGTGGCGAGCCTTCAATTCTTTCAGCTCGGTCGGTGCCATTCTAAGGTGGTAGGGAAATAGAAGTCGTACCAGGGACGAATCAATGGGAAAATCTACCTCGTTACGGAGGTGGACACGGAAGATCGTCGGGGAATACATCACAAAGTCTCTCCTCTTTGGTACATCCTCTATTCTTGCTTCGTCGCTACGAGTGTCAACTATATGAGCTAGAAATCCCAGACAACCCTTCGAGAAGTAAACATCTAGCATAGATGGCGGAAATCAAACTGAAGGTGTCCGCCTCAAAGCTCTCCCATAGAAGACTACTCTTGGTAGTCGGTCGTCTAAATATGCTTCCTTGGAAGCAATCCATTGAAGCATAGTTTGAAGTAAGCCAATCCATCCCAAGAATCACATCCAACCCTTTGAGATCTATTAATATCAAATCTGCTTCCATACCTTGGTTCTCAATAGAAAATAAGCTACCCTTAAGCATCTGTCTAGGCCATAGGGACTCTCCTGTGGGTGTGGAAATCTCTAGACCACACTCCCAGAAAGGCAGGGTCACCAGGCTCGTGCAACATACTCACGTGAAATAAAGGAGTGTGTAGCTCCTGGGTCAATGAGCACACGTGCATCGTCACTAAAAATAGATAATGTACCTATCACGACGTCGGGAGTGGCACGTACCTCTATTTGGTCATAGCAAAGACTGCGCCTCTAAGCGGTGGTGCGTCCTCTGTCCTCTTGCCTCTAGCATTTCGCTGCGGTGCGATCCCCATCGCTGAAGGAACCTCCAGAAGTGCGCCTTATGCTGCGTATCCGGTCCTCCATGTCCACTAGCCAGTACAGGCGGCACGATCCTGGAACTCTAGTGCATTTGGATCGTAGAAGCGATCCCTCCTAAAATGTCTGTCTGCCCTGTGATAGCATGTATCCACAGGCATGGCCCGTCATGATTCCGCAAACATCACAAGCGAGCGTCGCGCACCGGCCGGTAGACCCACAGAAAATAGCTACCACCACTACTCGTGGGAATTCAGAACCACAATGTGTGTCCACCTCTACGAAACCCACTCTTCTTTGGTACCCGCGTCATCCCCACTTTGGATCTACATGGCTCGGGCAGGAATTTGAAACTACCCCTCTTGGACGATCCTGAGCTAGGGTTTCGAAGATGATCCATCACCTGGTCGGCGCTGGTGGCGTATCCGGGGTCTGCCTCTCTACCTACAGGCGGCGTCTCTCGTCATTGGTAAAGTGGGATGGTCGGACCACTGAGAGGCTCAAGGCTATCGTATCAGCTTGACAGGTCGAAACCTTCTCTTCTTCGTGACTTCCTCCGCCCAGCCAAATTTGGGCGAAGTCGATAACTCTCTCATCTGTCATACTTTCGAAGCTGTCATACTACCCGGTAGAGTCTCGAACTCCGACCTCTTGGTCACCAGCCAAAGGCTAGGGCGGCTTCGGTGTGAAGGCGGCCTTGAGCTGTACCCCAGTGTGGCGTTTTCTAGTCCTCCTATCGCCCACCACTTCCTTGCATTACCCCCAGGCGAGGACCCGGCTATCCGACTGTCCTCATCTGGACACTGCATACCCTCGTCCAGAATTTTCTCTGTGTCATCAAGCCAGGATAGGGCCACCATGGGATCCGTGGCGCCATCGAGCCTTGCTCGAGTCTACGAGCACAGTGCGGTACTCTTAGTGAACCCACTCCTCTCCAGTGACCGAGCCAAGCGCTCGACAAGATTTTCCCCATGAGTAGGTGCACGGGCTTTCCCACGAAACTCACTTCGGGACCTACGTCTACCTCTAGGCGCCATCTGGAAGGAAAACTGTTTCCAAGAATCAAAGAACAGAATCAGTCTCAGTGATAAGGTTAGGAAGGTATACAAAACATTGGATGAGTCGCACCGCAACGTACAACCCCAAGGAATTTAGAAACCTAGAGCTCTGATACCAAGGCAGCGGGACTGACCGGATGCCCTTCCGGTTCTCGGGTGGTCCGCCTAGTGAAGTCCGCTGTATAATCTAGGGAAGATACGGTGGAACCCATATAAGGAAGGGAGTAACACCATGTATTAATTTAATACCCAAATATACATAAATATATATAAAAAACCATAACAATTATCAATGAGGTCTCATAAAAGTTCCATACGAATATAGACGTTCCTAAGAGTATTTTAGTTTAGGGGTACAAGTAGAAATGAATAAGTCTATCTGTGACCTCGAATAGATAAATGCGATAAGTCACAGCCAATTATGTGGAGAGAGAGAGAGAGGCATCCAAATGCAGCGCGGAAGTAGGCCCTACGAAGCTATGGACCTAGGAACCGAGATAAAAAAAAAACAATAAAGCATTGAA
This sequence comes from Tetrastigma voinierianum, assembly GCA_016808115.1. Taxonomy (NCBI): domain Eukaryota; kingdom Viridiplantae; phylum Streptophyta; class Magnoliopsida; order Vitales; family Vitaceae; genus Tetrastigma; species Tetrastigma voinierianum. Next base: position 70,410 of record JAEQBH010005263.1, on the reverse strand, counting down.
ATAAATCTCAATGAGTGGCATAATTTATATGAAATCATGTTTTAATTTTCTTGAAATTTCCTCTGAAGACCTCACGTCCACTCTTTTGTAACGTTCCCCGTTTAGCAAACATTTCACAAAACCCAACTTTACCAAAACCCAACAATATGAAGTCATTTTCAATAAGTTAACTCACTTCATTATAAGAACCTTATAACTGAATCTATTCACCACATGGCTAATTGATGAATAAAACATATGAGCGTCATGTTGTACGATTAATTATGGAAAATACAAAAATCATCACTATTGAAAGGTTGTATGTCTTACTCAAACCAGCAATGCATCGTACCATAAAACCAGCTATGTACCATACCTATTACCTCGATGTATCATACCTTATAACACTAACGATATTTCATACCATATACACTAACGATATACCACACCACATGTGCCCATCTAAACCGTCATTAATCAGGCCTCACAACACCGTGGCATCAATCAACATCATACCGCACCATGTATCCATCTAAACCGTCGGTAAACCCAACCTCAAAATGAGTGAATAACATATAACGATTGGATGAAACCAACCTCGTCTGGTAGCAAAATCAGGAATACTAAGCTAGTCGGGTCAAAGCGAGCCTCGTCTGTCAGTAAAGCCGAATACCTGACGTCGAGGTCGTGGGCCTCACGTTCGTGGCCGACCGGAATACCAGCGTTCCGGATTCGACTAGGCCCTCACGGCAACGTGGCGGCTAATAAGCCGTAGGGTCAGGCGACCTCACGACAGCGTGGCAGCTAATGGCCGTCGATTGACAGGCCTCCTGGTGTGGAATTAATATATGGCCCAGTTGGATGAAGCCGACCTCACGACAGTGGCAATCCCAATCTTGCTACAATATAATCAACGAACCCGATATCGATTACCCGATATGGTACATCACCTTATAACCTCATTTCAGTGTTCTTACTCCTTATTTTTGACGTCACGCATCTTAGGTTAGAATTTATCAACTTACTTTCCACAGCTCAATCCACTGCATTGAAGATCTTTAGTTTCTCAATTCATGTAAATTTGAACCACCTCCATGACCCATATTCTTAACATTTATTAAACTATATATTTTAAAATCCATTTCATAAATCAATAATTTCTCGAGGGGGTTTAAAGGCCCCCAATCTACGTACTGATGTAATGCCACATAATGCCTTTGAGGAACCAGTACACTTCCAACGGTAAAATGTTGACAAGAATTCACATGAAATGTTAACTTGTTTATAGCGAAACCGAAAGTCATGTTTGAATGCAACCAACCATTTGATCAAAAGCGGTATATATGCAAAGTATTTAATCATAATAGATATATCGACATAATATCCCCGTCATTTAAACGCTATAACCCACTCGCGGCTGAACCAGTCTTGTCCTTCATTAGGATCGTCTCGACTCGGCGTGAGTGTAATATAAATAAATACCACTTAGGCCCAATAACTGAACCAACGACATTTAGAACTATCCTATAAGGCCTTAGAACAACATTCAGAACTATGAGATCATCCTAATTGTAGACTCGCCAGTTAAAATTACTGTGCCTATGGGCAGATGCAAAATTGGGGCTTTTCACGAAGACTACTTTCAGAAATTGAGCGAATCGATATTCTTAAAACATCCAATTCACTAATACAACTTCCCAATTTTGCCCGATTTGACCAATTGGTACCTATTTGATCCAGAACATTTTCGGTGATGCGAAACAACCTAAAATTGGAAAACTAACCAAGCAGCGGCCCAGAATTTACAAACCACGCCATCAATGGAAAGCCCGAGGCCGAAGGAACTCATTGGTACCATTCTCATTCGCAGTCATTGTGGTGGCCGGAAAACCCGATCTAACCTTGGCATTCGTTTTAAGTAGTAACTTCCCAGCGGTGCTGAATGCACGAAAGGGACCCGCAGTGATTTAAGGGGTCCCGGAAATGGTGAAATGAGCTATGGGGTGGCGGAAATGGCGGAAATGGCGGCGTCAAGCAGTCCAGGGGCGATCCACTTGTGGTGGCGCGCGCGCTCGCGGGCTGAACAAAGGCTGCGTCCGTGGCCAGTGGCGTGAAATTTGGCCGTGGCCGTCAGAAGGTTCGCGCCTGCTCCTGTCGGCGGCGTCGCCAGCTTTGGGGTGGCCGGTGGTGTCTCGTCACGGTCCGATCTCTCGGCGGCGGTGACTACTCGACCCCGAAAATCATATTGGGTTTGAAGTTTTTATTTCGGGTTTGGGAGCTCAAGTGTTGTTTTTGGGCTAGGGTTTTTCATTTGGGTATCACAAGCTATGTTTATATAAGTGCAGGAGCATTTAGTTAAAAATCCGGACATAACTTGGACAACGATAAGGTGCTACTATTGAACTTCTAATGTAGTAACTTTTTGTCAAGTAAGTCGGATTGACGTTAGCCCGAATCTATGAACTCGCATCGACGAGGCCTACGAAATAGTGCCTTAGTCAACCCAAAATTATTCATTCTTGAAAAAGTCAACTTTGGTCAACCCACTAAGCGTTGGTCAAACCTAGTCAACTTTGGTCAAACTTAGTCAAACACGTTTCAACTTGTATTATTTGGTACGGGTCATTACAATCTACCCCCTAAAAAATTTTCTTCTCGTCCACGAAATTGCACTGTGATCCCGGAAGAGATGAGAGGTATCGCTCCGCATTTGGTCCTCTCGCCCTAAGTCGCCTTCGACTAGGTGGTTCCTCCAAATAATTTTCACTAAGGATATGGTCTTGTTGCGTAAGCTCCTCTTCCTACCCAAAATCAGACCGGGTCGCTCTTCATAGGATAAGTCCTCCTCGTAGCTTCAATTTCGTGCCTCTAGCACATGTGAGGGATCTCGGGGATATACTGCGTAGGGCATGGAGATGTGAAACACACATGGACTCGAGAAAAGTTCCTAAGAAGTCTAATTTATAAGCCACTGGACCTACCTCCCTCTCAACAATCTCAAAAGGTCCAATGTAGCGAGGACTTAGCTTTCCTCGCTTCCCAAAGCGTACCACGCCCTTCCAAGAAGAGAGCTTCAAGAATACTCGATCTTTAACCTCAAACTCAAGATCCTTCCTTCGTCGGTCTGCAGAAATTTTTGCCTATCCCGAGCTGCTTTCAACTTGGCACGTATAACATTAACTTTGTCCACCGTCGTCGTACAATCTCGCACCTAAGAATTTTCTTTCTCACTGCCTCATTCCAACATAAAGGAGTGCGACATCAAGCTCCCATACAGCCTCATAGGTGACATCTCAATGCTCGAGTGATAGCTTCGTTATTACGCTGAACTCGCCAATGGTAGATATTCATTCCAATGTCCTTTGAATTGTAATACGTGATGATCCTCAACATATCTTCTAAGGTTTGAATAGTCCTCTGCATTGTCCACTTATTCGAGGGGGTGAAAAAAGACTAAATCTCAACTTGACACCTAGTCTTCCATCAATCTCTTCCAAAATCATGAATCGTGGATCTCATCTGAGACGATCGATACCGGGTACCCCATGCAAACTCACCATATGACTCATAAAGAGTTCGCTTAGTTTCGAGGGAAAACTTCTCACGACAGTAGGAAATGCTGACTTGGTGAGTCGATCAACTACTACCCAAATGCCGCCATGTCTCCGAGTCAGGAAGGGAGCTTGAATATAAAACTTATCAGGATGTGCTCCTACTTCCATTCCGAACGGGTATAACAGAGAAGTCCGTATAGTTTTTGTCTCCGCTTTTACTTGTTGGCAAACTAAGCACTTCGATACATAATTACGACCTCTCTTTCATCCCGACTCACCAATAATACTCCTTCACAGACGGTACATCTTGGTACTACCGGGGTGCATGGCATACGCGGAACTATGGGCCTTCCCCAATATCTGCCCTTTTAACTCTTCGGCTGCTGGAACACAAAGTCTAGAACCAATCACCAAGGCTCCATCGTTCCTAATACCAAAATCCGACTGTTGCCCTTCTTCGACCTTTCTTCCATATGTCATCAGCTAGGGATCTTCTAGTCAGTGGGCCCTCAAGAATTTGACACAAGATCTACGAGTAGGAAGTCATTTAAAAGTGCTCCCGAAACATGCATTTCCAACTGAACACCCAACTCTCGCAATTCGACCATCAACGGAAGTTGTATGGTCTGCATATAAGCCAAAGAGCCTGTAAACTTCCTGCTCAAGGCATCCGCCACTACATTTGCCTTACCTGGATGGTAATTAATAGTGCAATCATAACTTTGGCACCTTAATTCACCTCCTTTGCCTTAAGTTTAACTCTTTCTAGGTGAACAAATATTTAAGGCCTATGGTCTGCAAATAATTGCACGTCGCCCGCACAAGTAATGCTCCATGTCTCTCAATGCGAATACACGCAAAGAAGTTCCAAGTCATGGGTAGGATAATTCAGCTCGTGTTTCTTCAACTGTCTGGAGGTATACGCCACAACTCTCTTATGTTGCATCAACACACAACCTAAACCCTGATATGAAGCATCGCTGTAAACCTCGAATCCCTCGTTGCCCTCCTCGCAACACAGGGCTGATGTCAACTTCTTTCCGTTTGGAAGCTTCCTCACACTCGGTTTGGCCCACTAAATTCTTAATTTCTTTTCTAGTCAAATGTGCTGAAGTGGTCCCTGGCTTATTTGAGAACCCTTCTATGAACTCATAATACTCCCGCTAACTTAGAAACTCCGCACTTCTTGAAACACCGTAGTTGGCTGTCTCTACTTGCCACCGCCTCTACTTTCTGAGGGTCCACATAAATGCCATCAGCAGAAACCACGTGCCCGAGAAATCCCACTCGGCTCAACCAAAACTCACATTTGCTAAACTTAGCATACAACTGATGCTGCCTCAAAGTCTGTAACACCAAGCCCAAATGTCTCTCATGCTCCAACTCGCTTCTCGAATACACTAAGATGTCGTCAATGAAGACAATGACAAAACGATCTAAGTATGGACGGAAAACCCGATTCATCAGATCCATGAAAACCGCTGGGGCATTGGTGAGTCCGAAAGACATCACTAGAAACTCATAATGTCCATATCTCGTCCCGACGTTGTCTCGGGAATGTCCGCTCCCTAACTCTTAATCGATGGTACTCGACTCAAGTCAATCTTGAGAACACTTTCGCACTCGCTGGCCAAATAAATCATCAATCCTATGCAAAGGATATTTGTTACGAATGGTGACCTTATTCAACTGTCTCGTATCTCCATGACACTCTAGTACATTCATAAATAATTGCACCGCGTGAAATACTGGGTCGACAAATCCCCATCCACCAGCTTGTAGCTGAAATAATTCTTTCACTTCTACGCCGGTGCCATTCTATAAGGTGGTAGGGAATGAGTCGCATCAGTGACCAAATCAATGGGAAAATCTACTCTCGTTTCCGAGGTGGACCCGAAGATCGCCGTGAATACATCCTGAAAGTCTCTCACTACTGGTACGTCCTCTATTCTTGCTTCGTCGCTACGAGTGTCAACTATATGAGCCAGAAATCCCGAACAACCCTTCCGGGCAAACATCTAGCATAGATGGCGTAATCAAACTCCGAAGGTGTCCGCCTCCGCTCTCCATAAGACTACTAATGTAGTCCTTGCCGTTTAAATATTACTACGGGAAGCAATCCATCAAGCATAGTTTGAAGTAATAATCCATCCCAAGAATCACATCCAACCCCTTTGAGATCTATTAATATCAAACTGTGGCTCATACCTTGGTTCTCAATAGAAAATAAGCTACCCTTAAGCATCCGTTTCAGCCATGTGACTCTCCTGGGTGTGGAAATCTCTAGACCACACTCCAAAGGAAACCGGAGTCACCCCACTCGCAACATACTCACGTGAAATAAAGGAGGTAAATCTCCTGGTCAATGAGCACACGTGCATCGTCACCAAAATAGATAATGTACCGATCACGACGTCGGAGTGGCCTGCAGGCCTCCCGACCGGGTCATAGCAAAGACTCGCCTAAAGCAGTGGTCGTCCTCTCTCGCCCTTCCGCCTCTAGTCGCCGCAGACGCAAATTCCATACGAAGGAACCTCCCGGCCCCCGCCCTGAGCCCGCGCATCCTGGCCCTCCATGTCCACTAGCCCGGAACCGAGCACCCGATCCCGAACTCTAGTCCGGGTCGATCCTCGACAGGCGCCTCCTAAAATGTCCCGTCTCGCCCACACCGACAAGATGTATTATCCCACGTGCACGGCCCATCATGATTCTTACCGCAAACATCACAAGCCGAACGTGAACCGCCGCCAAGAGACCGGAAATAGCTACCACCACTACCGCTCGGGAATTAACCCCGTGTGTGTGTCCACCTCTCCGAAAACCCACTCATCGGCTGGTACCACGCCCGTCCCCACCGGATCCTCCGTCGAAGACCTGTGAGCTGAAACTACTCCCTCTGACGCATCCCCCGACTAGGGCTTCAAGATGATCCATCATATGGTCGACGCCAATCATGTGACGTGGTCTGGCCTCTACCTCTGTAGCGCCTCTCACCGACCGTAAGTGGGATGATCAGACCTGAGAGGCCTGGCCATCGTATCAACCAACCCGTCGAGAAACCTTCTCTTCTTGCTGACTTCCTCCGCAACCAAATTTGGGCAGAAGTCTGATAACTCTCTTAATCAAGGCCATACTAAATCGTCATACTACCCCGAAAGTGAGAGTTCCTCGAACTCCAAATCTCGGGTCTCAACAAAGGCTAGGGGCAAACTCAAGCAGGAAAGGCAGCCTGAACTCGTGCCTGTGTGTGACGCTTTCTAGTCCTCTATCACCCACCACTTCCTCGCATTACCCCGAGCGTAAAACCCAAATTTATCCCGACTGCCCTCATCCCGACACCGCATACCCTCGTCTGCACTTTCTCTGTGTCATCTAGCCATGATAGGCCACCATGGGAACTGCGGGCGCCCATCAAAACCCATCGTCCAAGTCTACGAGCCTCGGGGTCTACAAGACTACTAGTGAACCCACTCCTTCTCCAAAGGACCGGGAGCCAAGCGCTCGACAAGATTTTCCCCATGAGTAGGTGCACCGGAGCTTTCCACCGAAGCCTGCTGGGACCTACGTCTACCTCTAGGCGCCATCTGGAAGGAAAACTGTTTCCAAGAATCAAAGAACAAGACCGCCTCATGATAGTGCTGAAGGTATACAAACATTGGATGAGTCGCACTCAACGCATAACCCCAAGGAATTTAGAAACTCAGTGGCCTGATACCAGTCGACAGTGACCGACCCGATACCCTTCCCTGATTTCTGGTCTCGCTAGTGAAGTCCCACTCAGATAATCCCCTGGTGGAAGATACGGTGGAACCCCACCTTAAGGAAGCGGAGTAACACCATGTATTAATTTAATACTCCAAATATACATAAATATATATAAAACCCGCAACACATCAATGAGGGTCTCATAAAAGTTCCATACTAATATCGAGCGTCGCAAGAGTATTTTGATTTGGGGTACAAGTAGAACGAATGTCAAGTCTAATACAACAACCTCGTAATAGATAAATGCGATAGAGTACGACAGCTATGGCGGAGAGAGAGAGAGAGACGTCAAATCTGGCGCGAGTAGGCCCTACGAATCGTCCGACCTAGGGAATGTGACATAAAAAACAATAAAACGTGAGAAATAAATCTCAATGAGTGGCATAATTTATATGGAAAATAATGTTTAATTTTCAAAATTTCTTCTCTCAAGACCTCACGTCCAATCTTTTTGTAACGTTCCCGCTTAACAAACATTTCACAAACCCAATCCTTACCAAAAACCCAACAATATGAAGTCATGCTCAATAAGTTAACCCACCCCATTATCGCTAACCTTATAACCCGAATCTATTCACCACATACCTAATTGATGAATAAAACATATTAACGCTATGTCAGACAATTAATTATGGAAAATACAAAAATCATCACTATTGAAAAAAGGTTATGTCTTACTCCAAAACCAATGCATCGTACCATAAAAACCATTTATGTACCATACCCTATGCACCTACGAGATGTATCATAATTATAACACTAACGATATTTCATACCATATACACTAACGATATACCACACCATGTACCCATCCTTAAACCATTTAACCCGACTTCACAACACCATATCTTAATCAACATCATACCATACCATGTATCCATATCCTAAACCGCTTGGTGAAACCCAACCTCACGGCCATGGAATAACATATAACCGCTGATGAAACCAACCTCACGCCACCGCAAAATCCGTAATACCAAACCGCCAGTCAAACCGACCTTTCACCGCCACCGCGGGTAAAAAACCTGCACACCCAACCGCCGGGTCAAACCGACCTCACGCTATCGCGGGCAACCCGTAATACCAAACCGGTCGCGTCAAAACCGACCCTCACTTCCAACGCGGGCAACTAATAAAACCGCGGTCAAACCGACCACGGCAACGCGGGCAACCAGTAAAACCGTCGGGTCAAACCACCTCACGGCCGCGAATTAATATACGACCGCTGATAGAAATTAACCTCACGACACCGCGCAATCCCAACGATTACAATATAACTACCGAACCCAATATCCTACAATATGGTACATCACCTTATAACCTCCAACTCAATGACCTTACCTTATGTGTGCCTTCCCAACGTAGCCACGCATCTTAGGTTAAGAATTTATCAACTTACTTTCCACAACTCAATCCACTACATTGAAGTGATCTTTAGTTTCTCAATCTATGTCGAAATTTGAACCATACCTCCATGACCATATTCTTAACCATTTATTAAACATATATATTTTAAAATCCATTTCATAAATCAATAATTTCTCAAGGGGGTTAAAACCCAATCTACATGCCCAAATTATCTAAATACCACATAATCGCCCAAGGAACCAGTACAACTTCCAAACAGTGAAAATGTTGACAAGAATTCACATGAAATGTTAACTTGTTTTATATGAAACCGAAAGTCATGTTTGAATGCAACCAACTATTTGATCAAAAACAAGATATATGGCAAAGTATTTAATCATACAGATATATCGACATAATATCCTAAATCATTTAAAGCATATAACCCACTCACTCGGCTACGTACGCCGCCTTGTCCTTCCAGATCGGTTTCCTAGCTACGTGAGTGCCTGTATTATAAATAAAATACCACTCTAGGGCCCCAATACCGAACCAACAACATTGGAATATCCCTAAGGCCTTAGAACAACATTCAGAACTATGAGATCATCCTAATTGAACTCCGACAGGTCAAATTACACAATGTGCCCTATAGGCCCGATACCCAAAATTGGGGCTTTTCACCCGGGAGCTAATTTCCCGAAATTGAACCGTCCAATAATTCATAAAAACATCCAATTTCACTAATACAACTTCAATTTTGCCAGATTTGACCAATTGGTACCCTATTTCAGTCCCGACATTTCGGTAATTACCCGAAACAACCTAAATCGGAAACAACCAAACGACGCCCAAAATTTACAAAACCACATATCAATGGAAAGCCCAAGAGACCAGGAACTCATTGGTACCATTACCTCAGTCCAATACCATCAGGTGGCCGGAAAACCCGATCTAACCTTCTACGATTGCTGGGCCGTGAACTCCAAACTGCTGAATCTGAAAAAAGGGACCACGAAAATGAGTTCAGGGGGTCCAAAAATGGTGGAAATGAGCTATGGGGTGGCCGGAAATGGCTGGAAATGGCCGGAAAAATCAAGAATAAATCACTGACACGGAGCCGCCGCTTCGCCGCCCGATCCGGGCGCGTCCGCGCTGGTGGCCGTGGAATGGCCTGCGTGACCGTCCGAGGCTGCGCACCTTCCTGTCCGGCGCGTGTAGCTCGGGGGTGGCCGCGTGGTGTCTCGTCCGTCCGATCTCCTCACTTGCCACATAGTGACTAATACTTACCAAAATGTATTCCCCGGCTTGGAGAGTTTTTATTTCCGGTTTTGGAGCCTGGGCAAGAGTTTTGGGCTAGGGTTTTCATTTGGTATCACAAGCTATGTTTATATAAGGTCTAGTACGCCAAAAATCCTGCACATAACTCGACACCGATAAGGTGCTACTATTGAACTCTAATGGCCGTAACTTTATCCGTAAGCCTGGATTGCGGACGCTCCGCCCGTCTATGAACCAGACGACGAGGCCTACGAAATGGTGCCTTAGTCAACCTAAAATTATTCATTCTTGAAAAAGTCAACTTTGGTCAACCCACTAAGCGTTGGTCAAACCTAGTCAACTTTGGTCAAACTTAGTCAAACACGTTTCAACTTGTATTATTTGGTACGGGTCATTACATCAAGAGTAAATGGCATGATTTTCCTAACACAATTCTGTATGGTGACATCCCAATAGGAGTTTTGTAGGTAGTCTTGTAAACCTATAATGCATCATCTAGCTTCAAGGACTAGTCCTTCCTTCTTGTGTTCACCGTTTTCTCTAGTATGTTCTTTATCTCTTTATTGGACACTTCAGCTTGTCCATTTTATTAAGAATGATAAGCCAAACCCATAGCATGTCTCACCCCATATCTACTCATGAACTTTGCAAATATCTTGTTGGCAAAGTGACTTCCCTCATCATTGATAATAGATCTTGGGGCTCCATATTTGTTCAATATGTTCCTTTGGACAAACCCCACAATTGTATTTGCATCATTCCTTGGATAGGCAACTACTTCTACCCACTTGGATACATAGTCCATAGGAAGGAGAATGTATAAGTTCCCATAAGGTGGTGGGAATGGTCCCTTAAAATCTATTCCCCATACATAAAAAATTTGTACAACCAAGATTCCTTGGAGAGACATTTCATTTCTTATGTTCATGTTTCCCATTCTTTGACATTTGTCACACTTCTTGACCCATTCAAACTATCTCTAAACAATGTTGACCAATAGAATCCAGATTGGAAGATCTTCTAAGCTGTCATTTGTCCTGCAAAATGACCTCCATATCAGGTCGATCGCATTTATCAAGAATTCAATTTGCTCACATTTAGGTATACATCTTTTGACACCTGGACCGTGATCCTCTTAAACAAAAGTGGGTCATCCCAGATGAAGAACTTAGCTTCATGCCTCAATTTCTTTTTCTACTGATATGTAAATTCCTGTGGCAAAATACCACAAGCAAGATAATTTACCAAGTCAACATACCAAGGTAGCTGGATTTTCACCGGAAACAACTACTCATCGTAGAAAAACCTCTTCAATTTCAAATTTCTTCTCGTCTTCGACTCAGATTTCTATTCTGGATAAGTGGTTTGCAATAACATTGTCACTCATTTTTTTTATCCTTTATCTCTATATCAAAATCTTGTAGCAACAAAACTCATTTGATCAATCTGGGCTTAACATCTTTCTTTTCCATTAAGTATTTGATTGCTGAATGATTTGTATGCACAATAACATGTGACCTCAGATGTATGGACTAAAATTCACAAGCAAAGATCATTGCTAGCATCTCCTTCTCAGGTTGAATAGTTCTCAGCTTCATCAAGGTTTTGCTAGCATAGCAAATGGCTTCTGGGGTTTTCTCAATTCTTTGCCCCAATGCTACTCCTATTCCAAAGTCACTAGCATCACATATGATTTCAAAATTTTTGTTCCAATATGGTGTTTCCATGACAGGAACTATTACAAGTCTGGCCTGTATCTCATCAAATGCAAAATTGCATGCATCATCAAAATCAAATTTTGTATCTTTTTCCAGCAACCTACATAATAGTCTAGTTATCTTGGAAAAGTCTTTAATAAATCTTTTGTAGAAGCTAGCATGTCCAAGAAAGCTTTGACTCTTTTCACTATAGTAGGTGGAACCAAAGTGTCAATTACAAAGATTTTTGCTTGATCAACTTCTAGCCTTGCAGTTGAAATCTTGTGCTCCAATACTATCCCTTCCTTCCCCATGAAGTGGCATTTTTCTCAGTTCAAAGCTAGGTTCTTCTCTTTACATCTTTATAGTACCACTACTAGATTTTGTAGGCAATTTTCAATGTTGGAACCAAAAACTGAAAAATCATCCATAAATATCTCCATTAATTTTTCCACTAAATTTGAGAACATCGACATCATGCATCTTTGGAATGTAGCTAGAGCATTACACAATCCAAATGACATCCTTCTAAAAGCAAAAGTGCCATAAGGACACGTGAATGTGGTTTTCTCTTGATCCTTGGGAACTATAGCTATCTGGTTTTTAACTAAAATAACCATCTAGAAAACAATAGTGGGGGTGGCCTGCCAATTTATCCAGCATCTGGTCAATGAATGGTAAAGGGTAAATAACTTTCATCAAGTATTATTTAATCCTATACTTCATGCATACTCTCCACCTCGTCATAGTGCTGGTAGGTATCAATTCATTTTGCTCATTTCTAATAACTGTAAAACCACCCTTTTTGGGAACCACATGAATTGGGCTTACCCAAGGACTATATGAAATGGCATAAATGAATCTAGCATTGAGTCATTTGAGGACTTCCTTCATCACTGGATTTAGCCTCCTTTGGTATTCAATAAAGGGCTTTGCTTTCTCCTCCATATGAATTTTATGCACGCAAATGGATGGGCTAATCCCTTTCAAATCCTCCATTGACCAAGTTATAGCTTCTTTGTATCTTCTGAGAGTTTCCACTACTTCCTTCTCTTTTTCTGAGGCCAGATAAGATGTTATGATCACTAGCTTTGATTTTTCTTCTCCTAAGAATGCATACTTTAAGTGCTTAGGTAGTTCTTTCAAGATTAGCAAACTTTAGAGCTGTAGCGACCCCCGAGCCCGGTCCGACCTGAATGGCGAGTCCGAACTGAAACCTGGGGACTCTTGGTTTATTTCCTTTTTTATTTTCCGTGTTATTAAATTTTCTTTTTCAAAAGTGTCGCAACCCGAATCCTGCCTGACCGACGATGATTCAACCTGAGTCCTGCTTACCCGACGCTTTCATTTATCTTATCAAAACATTTTATTATGTCATTTCGCTATGGGTTTCGAATTTCCAAAAGCCTTATAATCACGGCATAAATTCAATGCAATTCCGGTATGCCCATAAACATTTAACAAAAATACATTTACAAAGAAGGTATTCATGCTCTTTCCGTATCGATATACAAAAATCAAGGTTCAAAGTTTAACCCTTTTGTTTACAAAATTTTCCATGTTAAAAAAGGAAATGATATGTATGGTGGGGTATGTACTTATACGCCGCAACTTACTATATGACTCTGCGCTTCACGATTTTGTCTTCCTTCCAGTCAACTCGAAACCTGCGCATAGATAAAAACTATACGCTAAGCATTTTCATGCTTAATGGTTCTATACAGTTCTATTTCAATATTCAATTACACTTGGCATGCATTTAACATTAAACCATGCCTATTATATCAACATATACTCATGCTATTCATTCTGATGCTTTCATTTTTACACCATTATCATATCACAACATGCATTTTCACGTAATAATTCATTTCTACACCAATCTTATGAGATTTAAGCATATACATAAAAATCCCATTTTCACTCATCAATGTTGGTTCTTTCACCTTGACTATTCAATTTACATTTCTGACGGATTCCGTTTGATGAATCACGCCCTTATTATCATTCGGTAATGTGCTTACACATTTAACAATTTGGTCTCCCATCATGACGGATGTCGTTTGGTGCACCCCGACATGTGGTATCACTTAAATGTCATACGCCATCATGACGGATGCCGATTGGTGCATCCCACCAAGTGAGACATTTCTTCAATGCCATACGCCATCATGACGGATGCTGATTAGTGCATCCCGCCAAGTGGGACATTAGATAATTTTGGGGTGCCTTCGCGACGGATGCCGATTTGTGCAACCCGTCAGGCGATTCATTCGATATATCATTCAATTCACATTTATGACGGATTTCGTTTGATGAATCCCGTCCTTATCATTATTCACATTCGTTCGGTTTTCAAATATCACATTTCAATTCCATATTCACTTCCGTATTATCTTTTCAAAGATATACTCAATCTATGTACTTACTTCATATACTCATTCACGTACTCATTTTATATACTCATTCATGTACTCATTTCATATACTATCTGCAGGTGGCTCATTTCATATACTCATTCGTGTACTCATTTCATAGTTGCTCGTAAACTACCAAAATACTTGAAATAAGAATAGTCGAGAACACACCGGTTCGCCGACCCAAATTTCCTTCTTCTTCGATCTCTAGCCTCAGGTTACGATCATCACCTGGCCCCTAGTCAATAACATTCACGCCACTCTTAGTGGATAAACAATTATTAAACAATTTGAGTGAATTACAAATTCTATTTTCGCACGCCTCAAGGGTTAAGACACTAAGTCCGCCCCAAAGATGAACCTGCTGAGGCGGCGAGGTACAAGAGGGTTTTTCACTTAGTTCCCACCTCTTATATTCAACCCCCATTAATCATTTCTAAGGTCCCTAATAATCTGCATGAATACTGGACTTTAACGGTGCAAAATATGTGCAAAAACAGGCGCTTGAAGTAGTGGTACCCAAGTATTTCGCACTGGGGCGCTTGTCCACTGCCAGTCGGTACCGGTATTGGTTTGAGTGGTACCCTGCATCGATTGCCCATCGTATCATGGTACCTATACTCACTCAACCGGTATCGGTACTCTACGGGTTTTTGCCCAAATGAATGATTTTGGCATTTCACTCATTTTTCTTTCCACAAATCTTTCTCCAATTCATCCCATATCAAAATCCAAAGATGGAATCTACCCAAACAACTCCAAAAGTGGTTTAGAATCAATGAAAACCCTTTTCTCTCAAGTTAGGGCTTTTCCCTAAAATCCAAACCAAATATGATGAAGTTAGGGTTTTGATTTATTACCTTGAACCTCTTCAAATCTCTTCTTGTATGTTGCTTGGTCTCTTAGGAGCAAGGAATGGGAAGCAAAGCCAACCAAAACTTGATCTCCAGCCAAACCCTAGCTTTTCCCCCTTTTTCTCCTCTCTTCTTTCTTAAAAACGAGATTGCTCATATAATGAGCCCTAAGACCACATTTTTGGCCTTTATATCCCTTAAATCCATAAGGCCTTGTTTGGCCTTTAACCCATTTAAGTGTAAGGCCATGTTTGGCCTACACACTCATTCTTATTCCTCATTTTCTCCTTCTTGGTCTTTAATTCATTTATTCTCTTAAAGCCATGTTTGGCTCAAAACCCATTATTTCATTTAGGTCTCATATTCTTTCATTTTGGCCATTCATTTATCATAATTTCACCTAGACATTTATTCTTTATAACAATTGACCCTTAGGTCCTCATTTTACAATTTTTTTCTACATTTGCCCTTTTTCACATGGGTTTATTTCCGGGTTCACTCAGTTTGTTATTTTTAGCATATAATATTAAATCATATGCTCACACTTTCAATTTACATTTCACAATTTGTCAATTTATCAATTTTCCTTGAATAAAACCAAGTTTGGCCTAATTCAGACCCGAATATATAATAAAATTATTATTATAAAATTTAGGGTATTTTTGGGCGTTACAAGAGCTCTTCTCTGCTTCTTGCACTTTCACTTAATTACTCCTCAAATCTTCTTCATTTCTTTCACTCAAGTTCAACACAGTTTCAATCAGTTCTACACTTGCATCTAGCTTTTCCCATCCAAGTTTTCCTTGTATAGTGACTTGAACATGCATTCTTCAAGTGGATCTTGATTCATAAAATCATACTTCATTTCTTGTCTATCAGGAATTACCTCATCTACTCTCATATAGTGAGCTCCTTCAAAATCTGGCTGTTTTAGACTTTGATTCAAGTTAAATTGTACTTCCTCTATGCCAACCCTCAAAGTTAGTTATTCTTTCTTCACATCAATTAATGTTGCACTTGTGGCTAAAAATGGTCTGCCCAGTAGTAATGGTACTTGCTTGTCTTCCTCCATATCAATCACCATAAAATCCACTGGGAAAATGAACTTTCCCACTAATTAATGCTCAAAAATTGCTATTTTGAACCCCTCGTTTATTGTGTGTTTTGAGTTTGAAAATTAATCAAGATAATTAACCCAATTGGCAAGGTCTTGGGCTATGCTATCGGGATCGTATTTGTATAAATCTTGCGCTTTTACAAGCTATTTATGCCAACATTTTTGAGTCAATCCAAGCAAGAAGAATTCGAGTCAAACCTCAAGAGACGCGATCGAGATCAAGGAAAGAAGAGCAAAATGCAAAGAAATCGAGCTGCAAGGAAAAATTTCGCAGCTGCGAAATTTTCGCAGTCGCACCGCTCATCCTACAAAATTTCCCTTCCTACGCCGTTAATGTTCATCCTCCAAACCCACCGGCTCATTCATCCCCGCATCAAGTGACTTCCCGTGCCTTTTACCTGAATTCCTTTTGTCACTTTTTGGTTTTATTCCAAATTTGTCCCTCGTAATAGCTTTGATTTTGGTTCTTTTGTACTCTTGCTTGGTCAGCAAAGATATAAGCTTTTCTATGCACTATAACAAAAAAAAACTTTTTTGCTCAAGAATAAAATCAAGCGGGAAGCTTTCAACTTTCCCCCTCTTTTTTGTTTTCTCGTTTTCTCTTCTTTTTCTCTCACTTTCTGGGCAGCCAAACACCCTCCAAGGATGACAACTTGGAGGATGAGCGGCTAAAACCCTCTCTTCCTTGAAGAGGAAGGCTACTGGGCAAGGGAACTAGGTGTAACAAAGGGTTCTCATGATTTCATGCAGATATTCACTGTTATTTTTGGTTTTTCTCTTCAAATCTTAGTTGTAACCCCTTCCATTCACCTTGAATGATCGGTATTTTAAGGTTCAGTGGATGCTTATTGCTAGATCCACTGAGATTCATTAGTTATCCTCTATGGGTTATTGTAAGGTGGGTCAAGGAGGCATGCCCTCACTGTCGGTGACCACTGATGCTCAATGAATACCATTTTTCAAAAGGATAATTATTTTGGGTTAGGTTTTATAGCTAAATGAAGATCCGGTTCAGAAATGACTATAGGTCATCCTCCCCAACGAAATGACCTTGGAAACCCTTAGTTGCCCTAGGATCCTAAGCCCAACATCCTGATACTTCAAGGAGATCTCTTTTATTATTCTTCTTATTTTTCCTCGCCTTATTTTCGCTTCCAACCATCCCCTGCTTTTTACTAAACCTTAAAATCCAAATTGAATTCACCGCTTTAAGCTCACCGTAAGTCATTTGTACGAAGAAAATCCATCCTGTGTTCGACCCTAGAATCGCCATATCAGCAAAGAGCTTCTGGCTACTTCAAGCAGCAGGGAATCCTAGGATATAAATATTGTTGATTCTGGACACCTACTGTGGCACGAATCAAATGGCGCCCCACCTACTGTGGCACGAATCAAATGGCGCCCCACCTTGACAAGCACATCTTCACTAATGCCTTCTGGTTGAGTCATTGATCTGTTTTCCATTAGTAGGGACAGTGTGGTGGGAGTTAACTCCCCCAAACTTAGTCTTTTTACCATTGATAGAGGCATCATATTAATACTAGCACCAAAGTCACAAAGTGCTTTCCCAAATTCATGGTTTCCAATAGTGTAGGGTATAGTGAAGCTTCTAAGATCTTGCATTTTCTGTGGTAGCTTCTTCTGAATAATGGCATTGTAGTTTGTTGATAAGCTTATTATCCCATGTTCATCTAATTTCCTTTTTTTGCTGATAATTTCCTTCATGAACTTAGCATAGTGTGGAATTTGAGCCAAAGCTTTAGCAAAAGGAATATTTATCTCTAATTTCCTGAACATGTTTAGAAATTTGGCAAACTGGTCATCCAGTTTTGTTTGGTTCAGTATTTGAGGAAAGGGTATTGGAGGGTGATAAACTCTAACTTCCTCCTTTTGAACTGTCTTTTCTGCTTACACTTCAGTCTGCCCTTCCAACTTTTGACTTTCATCTGCTATCTCAGTCTTTCTTGACTCTCCTCACTAGTTTTTTGGTTATGATCTTCATTTTCAGTTTTCTCTTTAGTTTTCCTTTTCTCAACTTCCTTTTTGACTTGCAATTCTTTACCACTCCATAGTGCAATGGCCATACAGTCTTTTGGGTTTTTCTTTGTATCACTAGGGAAGGAATCCCTAGGTTGGTTTTGCAAGGTTTGGGTTAATTGCCCCATTTGAGTTTCTAGGTTTTTTAAAGAAGCATTTGTGTTTGCCTGAAAAACATCAAGTTCAACAAACTTTGGTTCATGCAGGTTGAATATCCTTTTGTTTTCAACCATATAGCCCAACATTTGTTCTTCAAAGGATGGTGGTATCCTCCTCGCCCTTGATCATCAGCTTCAGATTTCCTTTGATTTTGTCCTCGATGACCAATTGGAATGTAATTCCCGTTGATAGTTCGAATCTGGTCCGACCTTGATGATTTCCACCTCCATAAGAAAGGTTCTCATGGTTCCTAAGAGTTGGTGTAGTGGGTAGGTGTTGTTGTCAATTTAGTTCTAACTTCTATTCCCATTCAGTTATTGGACTTCTTCAACCTAGTATGGACCTTCATGAACTAGTCCTTGGTCAGCAACATAATTTGGCTCAGCACCATTTACAATCACCACTTCATTAACTAAATGACTTCTTCTTTCTTGTGTGTTCTTTCTATTCATTATGGCATCTAGCTTTGCCTTGATTGCTATTATCTTGTTCAGTTCTATCACACCTCCTGCTCTGAATCTATTACTACTCTCTGAAGCTTCAGATGGAGCTCTGTAGTTGCTTTTTTCTAGTTCCTCTATGACCCGAGTTGCTTCTTCAACACTCTTTCTTCTGAATGCACCTCTAGAGGCTGCATCTACTGTTCGTTTTGAAGAGTAATTCATAGCATGGTCAAAAATATCCATTTGTGTCATTTGTTCAATTCCATGCATGAGACATCTCCTTACTAGTTGCTTATATCTCTCCCAAGAATTATAGAGTGATTCATCTTCCTCCACATAAGTACGATCTCCCCTTCTCTCTCGTAAGTCGAGCAAAGAGGGAAGAATGGTTGCTTCCTTAATGTTCTCTCCTAATTTCTCAATGAACCATATGGTTATGATTCAAACCAGCTGCTAGCTAGGTCTCTCAGAGAGCAAGGGAATAATTTTAGCTTGATTACATTTGGATTAACACCATTCATTTTCATTATGTTGGCCATCCTCAGAAATCTTCCCAGGTGCTCATTAAGATCCTCACTTGGATGCCCTGTAAACTGATTTTGTTGCACCATAGTAATCAAGGCGTGCTCTTGGGGCCAAAGTTGTTCAGCCCTTCATTAAGTGATCGTCTACTCCGACACCCTCCGATCAATTAGTCCCGCAAATCCTCCTTAGTCTCTCTACCCTTACTGAACTCCTCCTACCCGTTGAAGATAGAATGTTTTGATTAACATCTCTTGCGCTCAACCATACGCTTTTCAATTACCGTCACCTTTAGATTCCCACGTCCTCTATCTCAATATCTAGGGGTAATAGTTCAGCTTCTGATTTCCTATGCATATGATAGGTTCCTACAATAATAAACACACTAGAACCACAGTAAGATCACTAGATAGACTTGATCACAACTTCTACTAAAAAGATATTTTAATTACTCTAAGAAATTAAAAAAAAAAAAAGTTCAACTTAGCAATTTCCTTTTTGGTTGAAATATTAGTCTAAGAATTTAATGCCAAATCCTCGCCAATGGCACAAAAAACTTGTTAGGGAAAAAGTGATTAGCGTATCTCCCAAACACTTATTGTTAAGTCCTGGAAGCGGCGCCAAAAACTTGTTGCTGAACTAACCTGATACTCTTTTTACTTTTAAACTATTTAAACTTCAACTTGGCATTTTTACTGCAAGTGCACAGATCAAAAAGTAGTAAAGTGGATTTTTAAGTCTAGATATTGTACCCATAGGGATCAGAGGAACTTTCAAAGATTAAGTACTCAAAATACTCGAGGACATCACTATTTGAACTCCAATTTTTCTAGATTATAAACTAGCTATTTAATAGAATGAAAATATTTTTGTGTTCTTTTCTTTTCTCAAAATATTGTCCAGATCTAAAACAACTAAAATTTCTTTGAGATTAAGTAAAACACTGGGAATGGAATTAGTAATGTGACTATTAGTTTGCATTTTTTTCATAAACAAATTAGTTATGGGTTGAATCCTGAACTTGTCCAAGGGTATTTTAATACAGTCTTGAAAAACCTTCAACTACCATACATTTCACAATTTAGACCACCATGTTCCTAAACCAGGACTACATGTATCTAAAAAGTTACTTTTAGGATCTAATTCCCTTTAAGCCTTGGATGACTTCCTAAACCAGGACTCTTCATCCAATTCTTAGAACTAAAGTTAACTTGCTCCTAAAACCAGGGTAACATGATCTTCCTCCAACATAATTAGTCTATCACTTTGGCAGATTAATGATGAATGTGAAATTCATATAATTTTAAGTCCATTTTTCATGCATATTTGAGACTTGAATGTTCAATTTAATGAAAAATTATGGAATCTTCACCCATATTTGTGTTTTGTAGGGATTAAGAGCAAAAAAAGCAAAAAAAAAAGCAAGAAAAGCAACTGATATAGCTAAGGTAGGAAGTGCAAAATGTTGTGACAATCTAAATATTGTCGTGACAAAATTAAAGGCAAATGGCAGAAGAAATGTTGCAACAATGGAAACTCTGTCACGACAAAAGCTGAGAAGAACTCCTAAAGAAACATTGGAAATATGTCACGACATAGCAATGATTGTCACGACAAAACAAAGGGCAGAAGAGAAAAAGAATGTCACGACATCCCAACCTTCTGTTGCGACAAAAGATGACAAGAGTTCAATGCAAGACATCAAAAGTTTGTCGTGACAAGGTTTCTTATGTTGTGACAAACCCTCCAGGGAATCATTAATGCAAAGCAAGAGGAATGTCACGACATTTCAAACTTTGTCGCGACAATTATGAAATGGAGTCAGTTAAACTTTGTCGTGCCATTTCAAAGTTTGTCGCGACAATTAGGAGGAAAGGACTTGTGAAATAAGTAGAAACTTTGTCGTGATAATGACCCAAGATGAATGACAAGCCACAGTATCACAACATTCTCACAACAACAGTGAAGACATCCAAAAACTAAACATTGTCATGACATAGCACAAGGTAGAAGGATAAGAAAGTTTGTCATGACATTTCAAACTTTGTCGCGACAAAGATAAGGAGAAGACCTATGAAATCTACTGAAAGTTTGTCGCAACATTGATAAGTTTGTCACGATAATCATTCTAAAGAATCAACTGCATCTTTGTCGGCAAATGTCACGACAATGCCACAACAAAGCCTGAAGACAAAGACGAATGCTACAATGTCACAACATTGCTACTATTGTCGCGATAATGTACCTAGTTGGGCCTACATTGGAGTCCACAAAATCAGCCTAGAATTTCACACCAAAGATTTATCGAACTCTTATAAATGTGAATCCAGATACCTACACGAAAAGAATCATCATCGAATCTTAGCAGAGGACGAACATAGAGAGGAAAAAAGAGAGACTGGAGCTTTGTACATATTTTTATTTTATTTTCTTTTATTTTTCATTTATTTTATTTTATTTTTTATTTTGAGGATTAGAGTTGCTAATCTGAGTTGCAATTTTGAGATGAGATCTTTGTATATCAAGCTTCATTGTTGTCTGAACTTAAATGGAAATTGGAAATATTTTTGGAACCCATTTTATTCAGTTTTGATTATAGTTTCAATGAAATTGTTTGATCAACTAGTCATTGTTACTTGTGATCCAGTTATGGAAGGCTAAGCTCTCTCTCCGAAAGGATCGCATTCAAGCTATCATTTTTGTAATAAATTAAAGTTGTGTTTGAATATTGGATTTATCTAATTGGTATTACTATTGTAATGTCTTGTTCTAGATATCAGTAGATTATACCTAAAAAGAGTTGTATCTTTTGTTATGATTTCGTGACCTCTCTCAGTGACATAGAAGTGAGTTCCTGGTAGCAGAGCAAGCACTTTGGGGGTATGTGATGAGTGTAAAACTGATCTATGTTTTGAGTTCATTTCACATGCTATTTTGAGAATTTTATATCCATATTCATGTAAAACTGATAAAATTTCCTCTAAACTTGGTTTTGTAGGATTCTTGATGAAAAGCAAATGATTTGGCAAGAAATGAGCAATATATTTCCAAAAAAAGAGTTAATCGGGTGTCTCACAGCGCTCCACCAGGAAGATGAATTTTTATGTACTATATGGAACATCAAATGGTTCACATTCCCCCATTGTTACATTCTTCATTCAAAGAGCTTTCCAATGAGTCCTTACACGCCTAAATCCGAAAGCAAAACGGCGAAGTTATGGCTCCCGATAAGTCGAGAAAAAACTCGGTTGCCGAAAGGTAAAAATGTTTCACAAAGTAAAAAAATATCGTACAAAGCAAAATTGTCGCAAAAAAACCAAAAAATGTCGTTACAAATCCAAAAACAAAGCCATAATGCTGATGTCGTGACTCAAAATTACTAATGTCACGACATAGCAAAAAAATGTCGTGACAGAGCCATCAACAAAGCCAAAGTGCTGATGTCGTGACTCAAAAATGTTGATGTCAGGACTCCAAAATGTTGATGTCATGACTCAAATGCTGGAAAAACCAGAAAAGCCTGAAAATTGATATTTTGTCCTATTTTCAAGCCCATTTCACCCGAGGACTATAAATACAAATTTTTTAGATTTTTAGGGAACAAGAAAATCTCTCATGAGGATTTCTCTCTAAAAACCTACCCATTTTTTTAGTTTATCTTAGGGCTTTGATTTTTTGTAGATCTTAGAGTAGTTTTAGAGCATATTTTTATTTGTATTGAAGAGATTTGTCTCGCATCTTCGTAGAGATTCAATTTATTTAACGTTGAGACGAAGATTGAAGCTCAAACTGATTTTCTCTACTCATTTTCTTGATTTACTTCTTCATTTTCTTACTGCTTGATTGATGATGATTGAATCCAAAGAATGGAACATTAAACTCCGTGGTGGGATTAATGGTTGAACATTCAGATTTTCAGATTTTTAGTTTATTTTATGGGTTTGAAGATTGATTTTATATAATTGGTAGTGTTCATATAATGAGATGTTCTTAATATTAGTAGCTTGTACCCAAAAAAGGGTTGTATCTTGCTCTGATTTTTAGGAGGCCCTCTGAGTGACACGAAGATGAAGATTCCTGAGAGTATGGAGCAGTTACTTGGGGGTATGTTAGACTAATATTATGGAAACTAAGAACCTCAAAAGAATATTTGTTAGATTATTTCAATTTACTCATAATGTGAGAATAGTTGGATGATGTATCAATTTAGTTGATAAGAGGTTTTTCCTTAGTCTGATGAAAGGATCTTGATCCCGTGTTAGCAAAGATCTAATCAAGGAAATAGAAATTTTTATTAGATTTGAAGGACGTGATACCAATTAGATTGGAGAAGGCTTGTATAATCTTGTATATAGGGGCAAGAATTCTTCAGTCCTAAGATTTGGGTGTAAAGTACTGAAAAGGAAAAATACCCAGATCTTAGAAAGAAGATTATATTCTACAAGTAACTGATTATACTCATGTCTTTGAAAGGAATATGGATCTCTAATTAGTGAAATGTATGGTGTATGGAGAAATCCAAGCTATACTACATTGCTCTTGGACAAATCCAACATTCAACTCACAAATGTTGCCCTTTCAAGAAAATGCAAATTGATTGTTAAATGATCATCACCATCCCTAGTGCCTATCTTCATACATTTTAGACTCTAGTAGTTGTTTGCTTGATAGATTTCAGAATTTGTTGATTAATTTTAAATCATTTTTTACTTAGTTAAAATTTTTTTTATTCTCATCATATTTGATCACCTAGATAGTGAAAAGCCCTTATACTCGGAGTGCTTAAATTCCAATTAGAGAGAACCTCCAATCTTTGTGGGTACGATATCTGGACTTTTAGAGTCCACTTTATTACTTGTATGACTCGTGCACTTGCGGAAAGGAAATGAGTGTTGGTAATACTTGTCATTTTAGTTTTTGAGTACACTTACTTTTATTTCAAATCGCTGAAAGTATTTACCACATTCACTTCCTGCCGTTCTTCATATATAATATCTGATTCTTACAGTGTTTTATACAAGGTTGGGATTGCGTGTGTTCACTTCACTGAAGCTTCGACATTTTGAAAACTAGAGATTTGCTAATTTTGCAATTTTTATTTTTATTTTTGGTTGTGATTTGTTTCTTAGCTAACTTTTTTTTTACTACGTATTTTTGTAATTTATTTTCTCTATTTTTCTTCTTATTTGTAGGTACTTATGGAGGAATATTCAAGAGAAGATAGACTTGCCTCATGTATTGCTTTGACTTCCTTATTCATCATTTGGACCCAAGAATTTACAATGATTCACTCATGGAACAAGGAGTATTATCTTATCAAGGGAGTTCAAACCCCACATTTCAGGAGGAAGAAGAGTTGTCTCCTTTTAAGGAGCAGATTTTTATCTACATGGATGGGAACAAGAAGAGGATTAGTCTTCATGAGCAAAAATTTCCAGATTTAGATGCCTTCCAAGTCAACACTAGTGCTAGATTGAAACGAGTCAAACAGATACTAGTCCAAAACATTCAAAGAAAAATTCTTTAGGACCTCTCATAGTAATACTTTAACAAATCCCAATGACTGCATGGATACTCCTTTGAGCGATGTGCAGGAATTTCCTATCTTGAAATCTGTGGAAGAAGGTGAAAATGAGCTGCAAATTGAGACCCCTAAACAACTTAGAGGATGAAGAGTCATTAGTGGATAAACTGAAATTTTGAAGAAGAAAGTCAAGTAATGGCCATTGAAAACATTTTGGTGAAGATTGACCCATTTACATTCCTTATGGATTTTGTGACTTGAGGCATTGAAGGGGATCTACAAAATTCTCATATACAAACAAGACCACCTCTTCTCAAGCCAAGCATGATCAAGGCCAACAAGGGGGAGCTCACCTTGCTTGTGGGTGAGGAGAAAGCTAAGTTCAATCTCAACCAACCGTTACCTTTGATAGAGCAAGAGAGAACTATGTGCATGAAGATTTTTAGCTTGCTTCCATCAATAGAGTACATGTTTGAAGAGTCCCCATTTCATGCGTATGTGCTTGCATCCAGAATACAAAGGGACTAAGAAGAACTCAGGGCATTTCCAAGGGCTAAACCATTAGCCACAATCAAAGGATTATGAGTTTATTTCCCTTCTTCAAAACTGGGAAGAAATCATCCCTTGAGCTAAAATGGTTATAAAGAGGAAGTGATGTCCAAGATGGATGATTGGCCAAATGGAAGCACTAAGATTTTCCAATGAGTCTAGTATGGACTCAAAAACTGAGCAAATCTTCTGAGGCAACCCAAGCTAAGTAATAAGGATTCTATCCATTCTATTTTTCTTTTTTATGTTTTTAGTTACATTATTTATTTTTATGTTTTGTTTTTACTACTGGGATGAAAATTCCAGCAGTGTTTTAACTTTGTTTGTTAGTGTTTTCAGAATAAAGTAGGTTTGAAGCTCAACATTTTGTCATGACTAGTTTGTAAGAGCAAAAGATTGTATCAAGGGGCAGTATACCAATGTCAAGGCTCCAAAAATATCCAAGGCTCTTTATCTGAAGTGGCCGACTATAAAGGGGAGTTCAGTTTTCCTAACTCTCTCTATTACCCTTTTACATCATTTCTTCATTTTGCTCATTGCTAGACAATTAGTATAATGTTCATCTCAAAGTTTGGGGGTGTTTAATTTCGTTGGTTTATCATATCACACCCCACATGTTGCACATGATAACTTTGAGGATGAAATTTTATGGTGGTTTTATGGATGATGAATTTGTTTGATGCTTTCCAACTTACATCTTAGTTTTGGTTTATTTTGTTAGTTAGAGTTTTTGAGTTAATTGAGTTTTACTTAGAGTAGTTGTGATGTCAATGAAGACTGGTAATTGAAACTTTAGATATGACAATATTCAAGATAATAGGACTTAATGCTTAATGAATTATCTCTCTAATAGGCTATTTAGCGCTGGTTTCTCAAAATCCATGCACTTGATCACTATACTTTGAAAAGTAGTTTTCGTCAGGGTTAGAGAAGGCTTATGAGAATCCATCTATCTTTGATCTCCATAGGTTCTAGAACGGTTCTAATATCGCTGAGGCAAATCCTGTGCAAATACAACAATTGAGAAATGATATAGGCCATTCTTGGAAAGATTATGCCTTTCAAGCTAACCCTATTAATATGCATATTCCTCTAGTATCAGAATGTTGAGCCTTAAAGAGCAAAAATTTTGTTTATAAGAACTAAGTTTGAAGCCAATAATCTACCTATACATCACTATCCCTCAGTAAAGAACCAAACTCACCCATAACATGAGGATTTGAACATAATTGAGAAATGTGTGAGATAAATGGGGAGTTAATTTTTCCATGGAAAATAACTCCAAATTGGTTGAAATGAGTTAAGTTGAAAATCAAAAGAGGTTGGTAAAAAGGAAGGAGAAAAGGAAAAAGAAAAACAGAAAAATATCAATTGTAAAAGAAATAAAAATAGAATAAAAAGTCAAGGAGGAGTGATTCTAGCCTCGTAGCCTTCCTTCCCTAGACTAAGTAAATCCTAAGGGGTGTCTCAACACCTGGTACCCTAAGGCTAACTGGTCTGGGAGCTACTAATTTAAAGCTCACCAGGGGTTGGTAGAAAGCTTAAGGGGGTTGTTGATTCGTTTGGGCCAAGTAGGTTGTCTTAATCAAATAATATTTATAAACCTAATCTTTCCTATCGACGTAGCAAAGCTACTGCAGTATAGTGGCTCTAGGGTCAAACACAAGGATGGGTTTTCTTCATACACATGATTTACAGTGAAGGACAAAAATGGTGAATTCAATTTGGATTTTCAGGTTTGGGTAAAAACAGGGGAGTTGATGGTTTGCAAACTGAAAATAAAATAAGAAAAAATATTGTAAAATAGAACCCCTTTAAGTGTTAGTCCACTAGGGTTGGATTCCTAAGGCAACTGAGGGTTTCAGGTCCTTTCGCTGAGGATGACATTACAGGTCATCTCCCGAGTCAGATCTTCATTTAGCTATAAAACCTAACCCAAAATAATTATCCTTTGAAAGATGGTGTTTGATCGAGCAACAATGGTCACCGACAAAGGAAGTTAACAACTCTCCCCGACTCACCTTACAACGACATGTATATAACCACTCACCTTAGTGGATCTAGCAATACATCTACTAAACCCCAAAATATTACCAAATACAGTCATTCAAGGTGAATCTAGGGATTTAAACCTAAAGTTCAAAGGAAACACAATCACAAGGCAAGACTGCTGAGGAAACAAACTCCAAGAGGCCTTTCTCGATCTCAGACCAAAGAACCTTCCACTTCTCAAGATAGTGGTTTTAGGCCGTCATCCTCCCGCTGTCATCCTTTCGAGGTGTGCCTGCAACCAAGAAAGGGTGAGAAAATGAGAGAAAGTGAAGCAGAAAATGAAAAACGCAGGAGAGCTGAAAGCTTCTCCCCAAAAAATTATCATGGTATGATTGATTGTTACATCTTGACTCACTATATACGCTTCTCGTGAGCAAGGGAAATTACAAAAACCAAAACTAAAGCCACATGGTGATAAAATGGGAAGAAATAACAAAAACGATCAAAAAGAAAAAAGTCGCAGGAAGTCGTGATGGGATGAACAAAGGCTATATGTATGAACAAGACAAGAGTGTTGCAATTTCAAGAATCTCGCGAAATTTCGCAAAGCTACAAAATTTTGCAGCCCGCCAAATCACTGCTCCAATTTCCTTGCATTTTCTTCTTTTTCGGTCTCTAATCCGCACGCCGAGTTTGACTCGAATTTTTCGTGCTTGGATCGACTCAACAATTTTGGTATAATTAGCTAGCAAAAACTGCAAAATTTTCCACAAAATGCTTATTAGTAGAATAGTGTAAGTGACCTTAATGTGCAAATTCGGTTACTAGAATGATTAGTACACAAAAAGCACTCAAAACCTATAATAAATAGGGTTCAAAATAGCACTTTTTGGGCATTAATCAGTTTTGACATTGCAACACTCTAATAACCTTGTTTTGAAGAAAAAAGCTTCTTGGTGTTTGCTGAAAAAAATGTAGAATTTGTGCATAAAGATGATATGAGGAATATTGAAAGATGCATCTAAATAGATTTTGGGGTGCTTGAGAGTGCCATTGTGTTGATGGTAAGAATCAGGATGGAGTAGGAGTTGCAAGTGCAAGAAAATGTGTATTTTGGGTAAGTTTTAGCTTAAAATGACTACTCAACTACCCCTTACCCAAGCCTTACATTACAAGCCTATAAAGACCTACTTGATCTTGAGAGTTGTGTGTGCCTACATTAGTGAAGAGTGATAAGAACAACAAGCATATGGAACCTAAATATATTATCTTAGGAGATCCGCATACTTATCTCAATTCTCATATACTCATCTCGCTTGAAAATTGATTGGATAGGGGAAGACCACACACACACACAAGTGAGAACCATGGTCTAAATTTGTCTATTATGAGATTAATTCACTATTAAAATAAATAAATTATCTTGATCATATTCTCAATATTCTTGGTAAGGGTAATTTTGGAGACACACATCACATACCCCTTGACAAGCTTGATTACTCAGTTTTGGTTAAATAAAAAGGGTGAAATGAACTATTCTCTTCCCTTGCTTGGGGACAAGCAACTTCTTTCTTTCTTTTCTTGAGGACAAGCAAAACTTTAAGTTTAGGGGTGTTTGTTGAGTGGAAAATTCATCTATGTTTTGAGTTCATTTCACATGATATTTTGAGCATTTATATCCATATTTATGCAAAACTCATAACATTTCCTCTCAACTTGGTATTGTAGGATTCTTGATGAAAAGCAAGTGATTTGGCATGAAATGAGCAATATATTTTCAAAAGAATAGTCAATCAGGTGTCTCATAGCATGCCACCAGGAAGATGAATTTTTCTGTACCATATGGAATATCAAATGGTTCAAATTCTCCCATGGTTGCATTCTTCATTCAAAGAGCTTTCCAATGAGTCTTCACACACCCAAATCCGAGTTAAAATGAAGAAGTTATGGCTATGGCAAGTTGGAGAAGAAAAATTGGTTGTTGAGTAGAAAAAATGTTGCGACAAAGCAAAAAAAAAAAATGTCACGACAAAGAAAAAAAATGTCACGACAAAGCCAAAAAATGTTGCAACAAAGCAAAAAACAAAGCCAAAATGCTGATGTCTCGATTCAAAATTGCTAATGTTGCGACATAGCAAAAGAATATCGCGACAAAGTAAACAAATGTCACGACAGAGCCAGCAACAAGGCCAGAGTGTTGATGTTGTGACTAAAAAATGCTGATGTCGCGAATAAAAAATGCTAATGTCGCGACTTCAAAATGCTAATGTCACGACTCAAATGCTTGAAAAAACCATAAAATCCTGAAAATTGATATTTTGGCCTGTTTTCAAGCCCATTTTCACTCGAGGACTATAAATACAATTTTTTTTAGATTTTTAGGGAACAAAAAAATGATGAGTGCCTAAAACACTCAACATATACCCGCATTTTATCACGTTTTCGGTTCATTTCATCTAGGAATAAGTGTGTTTATTTTCATATAGATGATACTCGGTTTCTCGTGCATTGCTGGTGAAAAGGGAGGCATTTGGAGGCTGTGTGGAGATATGAAGAAGGATATTAGAGGACCCAACCTCAACGTCACGATGTCCAAACGTCGCGACATTGAGGTCGTACGACGTGCAGCCCTCATCAGCCAACATCGCAACGTTGTGACAATGCGATGTTGTCGAGACTCAATTAGCGAGATTTTTTTTTAAATATAACAAAAAGAATGAGGAGGGAGAGGAGGAACGAAATACGAGACGGAGACTACGACACAGGCGTGGATCAAGAGATCGTGTGCACTCCAGTATTTGTATTTTCTTTCTTTCTCGAACACCTAATGATTGTAAAGATCAACATGATGTTCTAGTTTTATTTCTAGGGTTTTGCTGTACTCTTATTACATTTGTATGGATTAGTTATTGATTCACTTTTATTCAATATATCTATGGATTCGATATCGACTTGCTCTATTTTCTTTTAATTAACTACATGGTGGTGTTTGACCAACATCAACATGCTCTTACTGGGGATATGAGATCGAGAGATAAAGGTTCCCGGGTAGAGTGACACTTGGTCAATCAGAGAGTAGAGAGCTCCCGGTTCTAAGTGTGGCGATTAGGGTTTAATCATTTGGGAAACACAGCTTAAGCTGGCTGACGTAGGCATGATAAACCTTAATAATGTAGATAGCGAATATACCTCGAGAGAGGATATCTCATAGGCATGATCAACCTGCCAACGTGAATCCGTTAATATACTGAATAAAAAATTTTACATAGATTATAATCCATTGAATATGGCAAGGGGAGGCAAAACCCTAGTCCTCATTAATTGAATTAAGAACTCATTGAGGATCAAATTGTCATTATACTAGCAGTAATTCACTCAAGTTTGAGATCCAGATAATATTCTAGAGCCGATTTTAGTATTCAACACACTTCTCCTTGTTGGAATGACACTTGACTAGCTACTATAATACGTAAACTCAACACCTATATTTGCTCGTATGGGCCTACATTTTATATTGTTTTACATAACCTCTACAGAGACCGTCAAGTTTTTGGCGCCGTTGCCGGGGATAATTTTCATGTTGATATTGACAATAGCGCAGCTAGATATTACTTTGGAATTCTTTTCATTTTATTATGTTTACACAAGTGCTTGTAATTTGGTCTCTATGTTTTTATGTGTGATTGCAGTCAAGGTTTTGTGTGTGTATGCGAAGACAAGGGCAAGTTGAATTACTCCCGTTCGATCTTGAGTCAGAGAGAACCCTAAACTAATTACGCAAAGAGAAAAGAGAAGCACACCAGAGATATCTAGCATTCATGTAGAATTAGGAAGGGCAAGATCAGGACCAAGAGCTAAAATGATCACGTAAGGGGGACATAATGGGAATAATGGTAGGAATTATACTCCTAGGTCGTTTATACAGCAAGATGATTTGTTTATGCTGCTAGAGGATTTTGTTTTACTGCCTACGGTTGTTTAGTATGCTATTCGAAGACCACCTATTCAAGCAAACAACTTTGAGCTAAAAATAGTAACTCTGCAAATGCTTTAGAACATTTAGTTCCTTAGATTTCCAAGTGAGAATCTGAACACACATTTGACAAACTTCATTGAAGTATGTGACACAGTCAAATACAATGAGTGACATAAGAAGCACTTAGATTGAGATTGTTCCCACTCTCACTGGGTGATAGAGCTAAACACTGGTTGACAATCCAACCACCAGATACCATTACCTCATGGAATGATTTGGTACAGAAATTCTTGACCAAGTTTTTTCCGTCCCCAAAGATTTCACAGCTGGTGTAAGAGATTAACAAGTTTAGACAATTGGAGGGGAGAAACGAGTGTGCTTTCTGGGAGAGATTTTAAGAACTCGCAAGGAGGTGTCCACATCACAGCCGACTAGGATGGATGCAAGTCCCATACCTTACAAAATGCTTCCAGTCATTCACTGCACGCTTATAGATGCCTTAGTAAAGGCCAGATATGAAGAAGACTACGTAATCAACCGTATGGGATCCTAGAGGATATGGCTACTAATAGTAACTAGTGGCCCAGGGATAGGATGATACCAAGGAAGACAGTGGGAGGTGCGGACACAGAGGTCCTGAGTAATTTGGTAAATCATGTTTCATAACTCACTAAACAGTTACAAAGGCAGCAAGGTGTTGTAAATGTTATCCAGGCTAATCCTTGGGAGATATGTGAATCATGTGGAGGACAACATAGTACAATTGAATGCCAATCAGGCTAGATGACAATAGAGCAAGCACAGTATGCGTCGAGATTTAATCAGCCATAACAATAGGGTCAGTATGGGAGTAACACCTATCAGAACCAGAATCAGGGCTAAGGTTGGCAGAATAATCAGAACTATGGATGGAGGAACAATCAGGATAGCATGCTACTTTCCCAAGTGAACAAAACACCAGTAGTGAAAAAAGTAGATTTAGAAGAAGCACTAGCTCAAATGCTTACTTCCCATACAACCTTTATGAATGAAACAAAGGCGAATCTGTAAAATCAGTCAACCCAACTGAATAAGTAGGCAACACGGTTGAGAAACTCGGAGGTGCAAATGGGCCAAATGGCCACTTTATTGACTAAGAGGCAGCAGGGTTCGTTGCCAATTCGGAGGTGAAACCAAGAAGAGAGGGGAAGGAATACTACAAAGCAATAACTCTGAGAAGTGGAAGAGAAGTAGCTACACCAGGACCCCCACCAATGATAGTAAAAGAAACAAGACAAATGACTAGCTTGAAACAGAGGTAGATATATGTAGAGATGGGGGATCAACCCCACCACAAATTCACTGAAAGCACCATGAAAGAAAGGATAAGGCAGTGGTGGGCAGATCAATCCCACTTATCCTATCCAGATTGAAGAAGGGTAAGTAAGAGAAGCAGTTCGCAAAAATTCTCGATATCTTCAAGAAATTGCATATCAATATACCCTTTATGGATGCACTTGAGAACATGCCAAGTTACGTGAAGTTCATGAAAAATATCTTGGCAAATAAGAAGAAATCAGAGGCGAGACCCCTCGCTCTAATTTTGGAGGAGTACGCAATCCTTCAAAAGAAGCTCCCACCTAAACTTCAAGATCCAAGCAGTTTTGCTATACCATTCTCGATAGGAAACCTGGTGACGGCAGCTCTCAGGAGTTTGGGAGCAAGCATCACTGATGCCACTCTTGATGTTTAAAAGGTTGAAGTTGGGAGAAGCAAAGTCGACGATAATAAGCTTCCAATTGTATTAACAAACCACTAACACCTTTACCGGGTGTCATTGAAAATCCTGAAAAGAGAATAAGTTCCTCTTCTCAGCAGACTTTGTCATCTTAGACATGGAAGAGGATGATAAGGTCCCCATCATACTTGATAGACCCTTCTTGGCTACAGGAAAAGCTCAAATTAACATGCAAAAGGGTGAGCTTAAATCTAGAGTTTAAGGAGATGAGGTCACATTCCAGGTATTTCAAGCTACGAAAATTCCAGATGACGAACCCAATGATGATATCCTAGACTGTCACCCTAAGGAGATCATGCAAAGAGTGCGGTAAACTGCAAGGATAAGCTCAATGCGACACAGAAAGAAACCAAGAGAGTTAAGGGTGAGGAAGACAAGATATTCCATTTGCCCTAAGCAATACATTGGAGCACTATGGAGTTTTTTTTAGCATTTCTAGTCTCTTTTGAAGACCGACAATGAGATTCAGGGAAGTGGAGCTAATGACATTAAACAAAGCGGTACTTGGGAGGCAACCCAAGCATTTTGAAGTTTTTCATTCATTAGTGTAGTTTTGCATTTGTTTGTTTATTTTAGAAATGGAAATTTTCTCGGAGACTGTAACTTATGTATGTTGTTGTGTTTTCAAGCTCTGAGATTGAAGTGGAGACAGAGAGGTAGCTTAGGAAATCTACTCCGGGGTTGGACAAGGAGCGAAACCTCAAAGGGGAGTGCTCTTAAACTTAGAAATGTTTTTATCAAAAAGTTAAGTTACCTTCTCTACAACTTCGCGACGTTGAGGAAAAGTGAAATATTAGCTCTCTGTAACACGATGGAAACTTAGTTTTTAGCTACTCTCTAGAACGTCGTGACGTTGGAAGCCTAATCCTCTAGAACGTCGCAACGTTGGCTCTCAACGTCGCGACTTTGAAAATATGACTCTCGGGAACGTCGCGACATTGGCCCGAACGTCGCGACGTTACCTTGTTTTTATTAACACGAACGTTCATATTCTCACTTTACACAACACGAACCCTAACTTGCTCTCCTCGATTTTTGTAGGTGCCCCATCCAAATCCCATCCAACCTTGTCCTAGCCGATCTTAGCATTTCCCAAAGCCCTAAGCACCTTCCTAGTTCAGAAAACCCTAGTGTCTACCTTCATTTGGACATTCTTCATACGGTCTGGTTTTCGATAAGTTTAGGTCCAAATTCAATTTGTATTACTGTTTTTGGGTTGCTTGTGTTAGAGAAGGGACCCTATGAGTAGTTGGTGATTACAAAAGCGTAATCATAGAGCCAAGAACTTTGTCTCATGTAGAGCACACTAAGTGTTTAATTTTTTGCCTAAGTGTGATTTGAGTGACTTTACTCGGCACTTCGGTTAAGCTGCATCAAACTAGGTGTAAGGAGGCCTGGGAGGCTAAGTAGAGTGTGATCAAAGCCTAGACGGCCTTCCAAACCCGACCCTATCAAGTCCCCAATGTCGAGCAAAAATGCAAATAAGCTCTAAAAGGTTCAGCAAGTGAAGAGCCCGTCAAGGATTATAATCATGAGAAATTTGCTTCAATGAGTGCTGAGAAATCTTTCGCCTAATTCAAGAATAGGTCCTTCATCAAGGAGAGAAGGGGTTTCACCACCCCGATGAGCCTCTGGCGCAAAGCCATCAAGGGATCAAGGGACGGAGGGCGCGGCCAATCCTAAGGCGCCTACCACCATGGTGGTACAAGAGTTCTACGCCAATGTAGCCTCCCACGTACTAAAAAGGGTCCGGGTGCGCGGGTTGTTGGTATACTTTAGTGCAAAGTCTATCAATCAATATTATAACCTTGACTCTGAAGCCTATGATAGGCTCCATGAGAACCCCAACTAACCCGAAGTCCTTAGATGTCAATTAACCCGGCAACATGAAGTGTCGAACAATGAAGGGCACGCAGCAGGTAATTTCAAGGCCAAACACTTGGCCTAGATTCCTAAGGTATGGCTTCACTTCATCATATCTCGTCTTATCCCAATGACCAATGTGTTCAAAGTGACGGCCAAGAGGGCCTTGCTCAACTATACCATCATCCAAGACATCCCATTTGATGTTCGCCAGTTATGGTGATGCAATCCTAACAAAGCATGCGAAGATGAATCTCAGCACCCGTCTCATTTACGCCTATGCAAGCAAGTCAGGGTTCCCTTAGAGGACAATGAGGCTTGGATACACCGATCAAGGCGATAATGGTTAAGAAAGAAAACGGTGTACCAAGAGTTCCTCAAATGAGGTGTACTATCTGTAATGAGCCCTCGTATGAGAAATGAGCTTTTAGGTATGTGTTCAGGCTTGGGATCCCAAGAAAGCCTGTGGAGGCCTGATACCATCCAACCAACCCCACCACCACCACCATTCCACATGAGGAAGAATTTGGTCAAATTCTTCCACTACATTGAGGATCAAGTAGCATACCTGAATTAACGATTCGATGCTGCATTTCAAGATGAGACCTGTGGAGCACCTGTGTCTCCATCACCAGACATGGACACGCTCAGGGATGACATGACCACAGTAATGTGCAACCAGGCGACCATTCTAAGAAAATAGCAGTCTATCCAGGAGCAGCTTGCCCAGCTCCTCGCCTTTCACATGCTACCTTCGCCACCACCGCAGTGATCCGAGTGATGACCAGGGGAGTTCCCTCCATCCTCACTTGCCCTTTTATTAACATTGAGGACATTTTTCGCTTTTGTTTGGGGGGTGTGGGTGATCGAGCCTGTTTGAGTTTATTTCTATGTTTTTTATTTTAGTTTGTTTATGTGTTTAGGTTGTTTTAGTTTTTATGTGTTCAAGGTGTAGGTGTTTCTATTCTTATATTTAGTTTTGACATGTTTATGTGTTTTAGGTTGTTTTCGTAGCATTGCATGCTTTAGGCTTGTTTTAGGTATTGTGTGTGAGCGGATGTCACGCTCACTAATGGGAGGTTAATTTGAGTAAAAAAAAATTTCAAAAATATCGAGCAAAGAATGAAAAAGGACCCTTAGGTTGTTCCATTTCCTAAGTAGTATATCGCACACACACACATGTGATCTCATGGGTATACCAAGGCCCTGGACCTTGGTAACAAGAAGTCCACGCGCCTTAAGGATTTCTAAACACCTAAGTGATGGGACACCTTTGAAAAAGAGGATTTCCATCGAGCCCCAAATAAAATAAAATAAAATAAATAAAAAAGAGAAAAGAACAAGAAAAAGATAAAAAGAGATGTGTGTGAATAGAATAAGTGGGATCGTCCAATTGGAATCTAGCATAAATTCAATGGCCTTCAAAGCCTAATGCCTTATTAATCGGCCTGGAGCCATTGACTTCACCGCCTACGTTATTGATTGTGAGGATGGACCCTTTCCACGGTCTAGGGCCTGTACTTTTGGTTGAGTGTTCGGGGTGAAGTTCAAGGGAAACTAAATGCTTGGTGCCCTTAACCAATTGGTGGGGAGTCACTAATGAATTCCCGCTACAGGGACACTTGGCTAAAACTTACAAGCACTAGTTTTCTTTCTGTGCTTAGGTAGTTTTAATGTGAATTTAAAGGTGCTGCCTCTTATCCTTTCATGGTTAGAGTCTTTAGATGGGCGAGTCACTTCAAGTTCGGGGGCACTGAACCCAGTATATGTCATGAGATCATGAAACACCATACACTTCCTCGGGGAAAGTTATTAAAAACTTGGGGGGTTGAGTTGCTGGGTTAACCTCGACCTTGCCAGTTGCTCTGTAAAGCTGCATAACTTTAAGGATCCCTTGATTTAGACTATAAAGGCTTGAATTAAAAGTTGTCTATTTGACTCTCCTCATGCTGTATATCACACTCATGTCATAGGTGTTTTGGTGTGTCAAGTTTCATGTGTGATTGCGTTATGAGTCTGTTTCTTGCTTGGGGACAAGTAAGAAGCTAAGTTTGGGGGTGTGATGAGTGCCCAAAACACTCATCATATACCTGCATTTATCACATTTTTGGTTCATTTCATCTAGTAATAAGTGTTTTTATCGCCGTATAGCTGATACTCGGTTTCTCATCGTAAGAGAAAAGTATGCATTTGGAGGTCAGGAGATATGAAGAATGATAGAAGATCCCAAACCCGTAACATCACAATGTCTAAATGTCGTGACGTTGAGGTCATACAACGTGCAACCCTGCATCAGCCAATGTCGCAATGTTCCACTGTCACAACATTACGACGTCGTGACGTCGTCGGGACTCAATCAGCGAGGTTTTTTTTAGATATCACAAAAAGAACGAGGAGGGAGAGGAGGAATGAGATGGAGACGATGACACATGCGTTGATCGAGAGATCGTGTGCACTCCAGTATTTGTATTTTCTTTCTTTCTTGAACACCTAATGATTAACAACTCCATGATTGTGAAGAACAACATGATGTTCTAGTTTTGTTTCTAGGGTTTTGTTGTACTCTTGTTACATTCGTATGGATTAGTTATTGATTCAGTTTTATTCAGTATATCTATGGATCCAATATCGACTTGCTCTATTTTTTGCTAACTAACTACATGGTGGTGTTTGGCTAACATCAACATGCTATTGCCAGGGATCTGAGATCAAGAGATCTTTTGTTCCCGAGTTCGGCAGAGGACACTTCGTCAATCAAGAGTGTAGATCTCCTTGCCTAAGTGTGGCGATTAGGGTTTAATTCATTGCTGCCTCTGAAAGTTAAGGATTGATGCAGAGATGTGATAAACCCTACTAGTGAGATAGGAGAATATACCTCGAGAGAGGATATCTTGTAGGCATAATCAACCTGCCATCGTGAATCCGTTAATATACTGAATAACAAATTTTACATAGATTATAATCCATTGAATATGGCAAGGGGAGGCAAAACCCTAGTTCTCATTAATTGAATTAACAACTCATTTAGGATCAAATTGTGTTATACTAGTAGTAATTCACTCAAGTTTGAGATCCAGATAATATTCTAGAGTTGATTCCAGTATCCAACACGCTTCTCCTCATGGGAACGACACTTGACTAGCTACTATACTACGTAAACTCGACGCGTATATTTGAGCGTATGGGCCTACGTTTTATATTATTTTACAAAACCTCTATGGAGCCCGTCAAAAAACGAGGAGGACAGAGAAAATATCTCATGAGGTTTCTCTCTCTAAAAACCTACCCATTTTTTTTGTTTGGCTTAGGGCTTTGATTTTTAGTAGATTTTAGAGTAGTTTTAGAACATATTTTTATTTTTATCAAGAGATTTTTGGTGTCAGACTTCCAAAGATTCAATTTTATTTACTGCTTAGATGAGACAAGCTCAAATCTGGATTTTTCTCTCACTCCTTGTCTCTTGATTTCTTTCTTCACTTTCTTCCTGGCTGTTTGATTGCGATGATCAATCCAAGATGGAACACTAAACACCCTAGGTGGGATTCACCGCTGAACATCTCAGATTTGCATTTTCTATTATTTGATGGGTTTGAAGACCGATTTTATATAATTGGTAATCGTTTCATATAATGAGATGTTCTTAGTATTAGTATTTTGTACCAAAAGGGCTTCAGATCTACTCGATTTCCAAGAGGCCCTGAAAGGACACAAAGATGAAGATTCCCGAGAGTATAGAGAGTAGTTACTGGGGGTATGTTAAACTAATATTATGGAACTAAATTAATCAGTGATTATCAAGAATCACTAATTTGACTATATGAGAAGATTGGATGATAATAATGAATATAAGAGGTCTTTATTTATGGTGATCTTACCCATGTTCACAAAGACTCAATGTGAGAGGTAATAACAGATTTAAGAAGATATCAATTGGATTGGAGCATACTTGCTTAATCCTGTCTATAAAGTAAGAATTCTTCAATCCTGCATCGTGAAGATCAAAAGGAAAAAATACCCAGATCTTAGAAAGAGGATTATATTCTACAAATAACTAATTAGACTCATGTCTCTGAAAGGAACATGGATCTCTAATTAGTGAAATGTATGGTGTATGGAGAAATCCAAGCTATACTACATTGCTCTTGGACAAATCCAACATTCAACTCACAAATGTTACGCTTTTAAGGAAATGCAAATTGATTATTAAATGATTATCACCATCCCTAGTGCCTCTCTTCATACATTTTAGACTTTAGTAGTTGTTTGCTTGATAGATATTAGAATTAGTTGATTAATTTTAAATTGATTTTTACTTAATTAAGTTGATTTTAATTCTCATCATATTTGGTCACCTAGATAGTGAAGAGCCCTTGTACTCAGAGTGCTTAAATCCAATTAGAGAGAACCTTTAATCCGTGGGTACGACATCCGACTTTGTAGAGCTCCACTTTTTACTTGTATGACCCAGGCACTTAGAGAAGGATGAGTGCTGGTAATACTTTTCTATTTCGCTTTGGCACACTTACTTTTGTTTAAATCGCTAAGTATTTACCATTATCTACTTTGAAAAATTTTCATATATAATACACTTACTTTTATTTTTATTTGGATTAAATAAAAATAATCTAATAACTTATGGGTAGCTGGAGACTCCTTTGTATATTATTTTTATTTTTCTTTAATTTTCTTTTTTCACAATTTAGTTTAGCTAGCATTTAGTTAGTCTCTTTTAGGATTGAAAGATCCGTGAAGTTTTGTTCGGTTCATTGTAAAATTTCCAGCTTTCTTTATCAGATGACTCGAATGGAATTCGAAATTTTATGTGTTCATTTATTTCAGTTCGCTGGTACCTCATTGAATTTTCCTAATCAAGCATAGTCATCGTTATTTGTAATCCAATGAAAGACTAAGCTCCTCATGGATCAGAAGTAATTTATTGTTTTCAACTTGAAAGAATGTTATAGTTCAAATTCAATTTATTTAATCGTATTGTTCCTTTGCTACTTGTTCGTAATATTAGTAGCGTGTACCTAAAAAGGATCAGATCTTATTTGATTTCCAGAGTTTCCCTCGAGTGACACAAGATGGAGATTCCCCGAGAGTACGGAGTGCCATTGGGTGCGTTAGACTAATATTATGGAACTAATGAACTCTACAAGATTACTTCGATATATCACTAACTTACTCATGGTGTGAGGATAGTTAGATGATGTATCAATTAAATTGATGAGAGGTTTCTCCTCTATCTGATAAAAAGATCTTGATCCCGTGTTAGCATAGATTTAATCAAGGAGATAGAGAATTTTATCAGATTCGATGGATGAGTTACCAATTAGATTGGAGAAGGCTTGTAATATCCTATCTATAGGGGCAAAAATTCATCAATCCTAAGATTTAGGTGTGAAGTACTGAAAAGGAAAAATACCTAGACATTAGAAAGTGGTTTATATTATACAAGTAATTGATTAGACTCATGTATCCGAAAGGAACATGAATATCTAATTAGTGAAATGTATGGTGCATGGAGAAACTAAACTATAGTACTTCGATCTTGACAAGTTCGGGACTGCCAATGGCTGAACTATGTTATAAAATGATGTAGAAATCTCTTATAATTGTACACTGATCTATTTCGTATTAATTTACCTAGTGAACTTTCCAATCCAATTATTTTGAATTCCTTTATATATAGTTATAGAATTTTATTTAGTTTTACGTTTCTTTAGTTTAAAACCAAATCACTTTTAACTTTGGAGTTCAAATATCAAGGATCTTGAGTAGATGTTGTAAGTTTAGATTGTTCATCAATCCTCGTGGGAACGATATCTGGACTTAAATTCACTTTTATTACTTGAATGACCTGTGCACTTGCAATGATCTAAACCAAAACACATTTTCAATTGATACCTTCTCATCCAAGGCAAACAACATATTTTATATATTCAACAAGAACTAGTTTGTGGTCGTCACTGAGGACTGAATAATCTCTTGTGGCAAGACTAGAAGTTCGCACATTGACCGTAGACTGTATATTTAGTCAATTTTGTCTTCAACAATTAGACAGTTTTTGGTATGTGTAAAAACCAGTCAACAAGTTTTTGGTGTCGTTGCCGGGAATGAACTAATGAACTCTAAGTATGACTTTGATAAATCATAGGTGAGGTTCCAACCTCTAACTTCAAGGTTCCCTTCTGAATGACAACAGAAGTGTGTTCTTGAGGCATAAGGACCACCTAATGGTTTATCGGTTTAATATTTAGAGGTTTCATCTCAGTTTGAAGGAATGTTTATGCTTCTATTTATGGGAGTGATTATTCTCTTCAAATGGTAGATTGAGGTACCAATTACTTTAGAGGAGGCTTGAGTTATCCTGTCTATGGGGGCAAGCTGACTTTAGTCCTGACAAATGGTTGAGAAGTACTGGTCTAGGAAAAACAACCAAATCTTAGAAGGAGATTCTTATCCTAAAAGTAGTTTTTTAGACACATTGACTTGGTGTAGGAATATTGTGATCTAAATGGTGAAATGTATAGTGGTTGAAGGCATTTCGAGACTATAGTATACTATATTGCTCTTGTACAAATCTAGAATTCAAGCCCATGACTATACTGTTTTTGAACAATATGCAAATTGATGATCATAACACTAATCCCATTCCCAATGTTATTAGTTCTTAGTGAAACCTTTAATCCCTTTTGATTTAAACATCTTTTCAATTTAAGAAAAATTGATAAAAACACTTTTATTTAAGTTATGTTAGTTAATCACACTCATTAAGTTAGAGGTTCAAATAACAATGAACTTGTGTAGTAGGGATACTTAATCTGTAAATTTTCTCACCAATTCTTATGGGAATGATATTTGGACTTATAATCTACTTTATTACTTGTTGACCTATGCACTTGCAGTAATGCAAACCAAATTGAATTTATAAAAATGATTAAAATATAAGAAATAGAAATTTGGGTTTGAACAACAATTTGGCTGAACATATTCAATCGATTTTTATGTGTAGCTGTAGGGAATTTTAGTTAGTCTTAGGCAGAAGTATCATAATACTTGTTGGAATACAAATTTGGTCTTGACAAGTTTTTTGCACCGTTGCCGGAGATTGAAGTAGAAGTTTATAGATCAATATTCTAGCCAAAAAGGAAATTTCTAATTTTGACATTTTTATCCTTCTACCAAAATTTTAGAAAATTTCAAAAATAGTTCTAACTTAAAGTATTGGATTCAATTGCATATCTTTCTATTGTGCTAACCAAAGTTATAATCAAATTTATCTAGTGATCACACTTTGATTTC
Source organism: Tetrastigma voinierianum (assembly GCA_016808115.1). NCBI lineage: Eukaryota > Viridiplantae > Streptophyta > Magnoliopsida > Vitales > Vitaceae > Tetrastigma > Tetrastigma voinierianum. The sequence goes on along the minus strand of JAEQBH010005263.1, from coordinate 28,252 downwards.
ATTGTGCTTTATCTTCTAGTACCTATTACTTGCATAGGAGCCTAGAAGCTGAATTATTGCCCATTGACATTGAATTAGAGAGGACACTCAGAAATGTTGAAGCAACAACCATGGCAGAGTGTTTGCCTTTTGCTATATAGACTAAACCTCTTAATTTAACACATCTACAGGAGTCTCATAACTTTCCTATGGACATGCCAAATTGGACTGAAATTTCTTTTAAATGAATAAACTGGTTTAAATGTTTTAGAAATTATAAATGGTTTGGCCTATGACACGCAAGTGCACAGTCAAGTAGTAAAAATGGATGTAAGTCCATATATCATTCTCACAGAGATTGACTTGGATTCTCAAAATCAACTACCCCAACTATTCAAGATCCATACTATATGAATCTCAAGGATAAAGTTTATCAACTAAGAGTAAAGGATAATCGTATTAAAGGTAACAACATATACGCTAGGGACATTAAAATAAGCTAATAAACATATATGAACTAGAATTAATTGACTGAATCAATTCCCTCCTCAGAAAATGAACACTTAATAAGGCAATACCGGTGGAAATACCACCTCGCATTATATCCCATTTAAAACTCGATCCTAAATTTGGATCTGGATTCGTCAAAGATGCCTGATATTGCAAGTTGTATTTCTCCTTTTATTCACCAATTAAGTATCCACGCTTCTCTCAAGACGTGGGTTTAATCATCACTTTATTCACATATTCTTTATAAGATTTGGGTATTTTTCTTTCTCAATACTTCATACCCATTTCTCGAGACTGCAGATTTCTTACTTCCCAAATTAGTGTTGTTGTAAGACTTCTAAAACTTGATTGATGACTCATCCTTTAAATCTAATAGATACTTCCCTTCCCTTGATTATATCTCAGCCAACACGGAATTAGGAACCTTCCAATAGATTAAGGTGAAATCTCTGATAATTTAAATTGATAAATAATTCCCTCTAACATCAATTATGAGTGAATTGGGAATTTATCTAAGTGAACTCGTAGCTCAAAGAGTTCTTTAATGGTGTCTACCTACCTACAAATGATTGTTCTAAGCTCCTTGTGAATCTCCATTTCCCCTCGTGTCACCTAAGGCCTCTTGGAAATCAGAGCAAGACACAATCCTTGGAGGGGTATTTTGAAACTACTATTGGGAACAATTACATGAAAAAAACATCAACCACAAATAAATCCTCCCTCACCCCGCAATTTCCTTCTAATTTATGTAGGAAAGACTCAGAATTCAATAATAAATTAAAACTAGTGAAGTTGCACTTAAAAACCAGACATAAATCCACAATGGAGTTCGATCAATCTCCACCCACTCCGGTAGCTGCAATAAACTGAGAAGAAACGATTTTAAATAGTCTAGATTGCATTTAAACCTGCTACAAATTGAACATTACTTCCAACTCGATTCTAATGTATTGTCGGTTCAGATCCCAAGAAATGAAAGAAAATAAAATAAAAATAAAAAATAAATAAAAGAAAAATCTATTCTAAACTATACAGTGAGTTTTCTTCCCGTTCCGGGGTTCCCAAAAAAGAAAACCTACTTTACTAAGACTGTACAATTTCTTATTTATAACTTCTTTAGAAATCGGGCTCCATTCCAAGGCTCCGTGTGAATTTCCTGCACTGCTCAACTCTACTATTTTAGGTCAGACCGTGGCTTGTCGCGACGTAAAATTCTGGGTCTGGTTTACGCAATCCGTCGTGACTCCAGAAACTCCGGGTTACGACTCCATTTCATCCGCTAGGTCACGCAAACTTCATTTTCTTCACTCCCGGGAATCGATGTCGCGACGTCACTCAATGTTACGACGCCTTTCGCTGGCGACAGCCATTCGCTTGTCTCGAGCCTTGCAGTCGTTGACTACCCCACAGTTGTTTGTTTTCTTGTTATGATAGGGAATTTAGTCGCGATCAAGTATTTTCCTCGCTTCAATGCACTTCTGTCTCGCGATCAAAAGTATGTCGCATATTTCCCTTCTTTCTTCATTCCAACCTCATTTCTAAGTCTCAATAATTCTCTAATTTTCATTTCCCGGGTCATACCTCACCTGCTCTACTTTGTTTGGAATATGTCGCGACCTCAATTTTATGTCATGACATATGTTCCTATTGCCAACTATATGTTGATCTCTTTTGCTGCTACCAGTGTTTTTCTTAATCTCTTCACATACTTCTTTTGTCACTTCGGCCCAATGTCGCGACCGATCGTATTGTTTCTACCTGATTTTATGTCGGACTTATAAGTATCATGATCTCCCTTTTCATTGTCACACTAACTTTTGGTCACGCCCTTTTTCTTGTTGCTGCGACTTAAAATTGTTCCATTTTCACATTGTCTTGTCTTTAACATGGAATTCTATAAATTTCCAGAATCTAATCATTTCTTCGTCTCGAAATTTTAGTGTCACGACTCAAAAAATATGTCACGACTTCAATTTCATTCTCCGTCAGAACTCACTTTGCTTGTTCTTCAATGAACTTCAAAATGGTTTTACTATGATGAAGAAATACAATGAAGAAAAGAAAAGATACAATTAGTTATGAATCAAAACCAGAGAGAAAAGTCTCTATTCCTTGATCTAACACCCCATGTCTTATCTAAAAAGCTTCCTCCTAAAGGCTGTAGCTCCTACTTTATCAGTTCCCTTGATCATGGATGTGCGTAGGAAGAAAGGGTTGAAGTAAGTCGGCAGATCTCTCACAGTGGTTGACTACTGGAACCTAATCTACTAATGTTGGCTCATCCTCGCTCCTCTATTCGAGTTCTTCCGGATGATGGGAATCTGCTAACCCTTCTTCCAATTCCTTCCCATCATCCATCCTTTCACTTAGCATCGATCATTTTGGAATCAAGGATCTGAATTGCTTGTTTTCCCCACTCATTCACTCCATATGCTCTTTCATTTGCACCTTGGAACCACATCTTTTCCCCTCATCCTCCTTTTCTTCATTTCATCATTTATTCTATCTGTGTTCTCCCATCTTTTATAGTGACTGCTCCTCAGGGAATGAATAAGCCCTAAATCTCTTTAATATTCTCACAAAGAATTCAAATAAATTGTCGACTGAAGGTCATTATTTCCATAAGAGATTTTGGAGAAAAGAAGGAATCCTAAGGAAGTTTTCTGAACGTTTTCTTGAGAAGCTAATGTTTATTTTGTACCATATGTACCATATAAAATATGTGCAGGCCTATTCCAAGTGCACGTGTCGTATATCAAGGGTAATATATAGTACCATACTGATATTGATCCACGGTAAAGTGTAAGATTAATGTAGCTTAGCCTTGAATATTCGATAAACTTTGAATGGACAAATTAACTAATGTAGTGAGATTAAGCTAACGACTTATCTTAGCAATTTCATCAGACATGAGAGACTAAAAATTGCCTCCCCTCGCCACCCCTGATGGATTACTACGGAAAAGTTACTATTCACTGTCCATGACTCATTGATGACAGGATCGTGCATACGCAGATACCTCTCTCGTATCCTCATTATCTCGCTTAGCAAGGTTGGAGCATTCCTACCCAACCCAATGCTCCTCGGTAAACGCTAAATGTTCTAACCTAATTACACCCTTAATCGGGATATCTCTATGCACCAATTGACCAAAAGTCACTCTCTATTCAGATCCCCAGGCATCCCCATCTCTTCGATCTCTGACACCGCTAGAAAATCATGCCAATGTTGGCATGTATGATCACATGCTGTATATAAATCGCAGCATAGATAAGATACTAAAAAGTCATAAACAACTTAATAATATAAAATCCAATCTTAATCCATACTGTGACAGAGTTCAACAAACCCAGATATGAATCTAGAACATACCGAACGACTCACATCGAATCAATCTATAAACATCAGCAGCTTTATTTAAAAGAAGAAATGCAAAGCAGGCCCTCTCCCCACCCATCCGGGTCAGCTTGGCTGCTCGCTTCCATGCCCTCGTCAGACGCTTCTCGATGATCCTCGATTTCTAGTCCCTTTTGCTTTTAATGATGGTGAGGCAGAAATTGCGTAGACGTTGAGGTGTCGCGACGTTGAGGCGTCGCGACGTTGAGGCGTCGCGACATTGGCCGCTTGTTGACTTCCTATTCTCGTTGACCCGACGTCGTGATGTTACGACGCTGTCACGCTTTCTGTGTTTTCACTCTTCTTTCTCTCGCTTCCAATCCCCAGCCCAAATTGCTCCGTTCCACCGGCTTATTCTACACAAAATGCAAGAATCGGGACATCGGGCCATGTGTGCATACACGATGACCAAAATTGCCAAACCAGGCATTTATTACGTATGGTCACCTAATGTTTGTGCACTCATCACACCCCAAACTTAGCTTTTCATTCCCAAGTAAGAACTAATCCTAAACTCGGACACACAACCTTACATCACTATAACCTAACATCAGGGATTTCAGATGCAATGTTGATGTGATGAAGGATCAAATGGACCTACTCACCACTCTTGCTTTTGTTCCTAATTTGTGTGGGATCCGTAAGTGGTATTCAGACTTCGAAGAACCATTTGAACTGATAATGACAATACTCAACCTCCTCGAGGTATTCAATAGCCTTTCCCAAGGACCCTATGTGCATTGAATAAATGACCTCTAGCATATACCTTGGTTTCGACGCCCCCAAACTTGAGTTCAACTCACCTAGTTGGGAGAATCTAAATACGGAAGGATAGGAACGCACCATTTGTAGTCATCAACATACCTACTCATAAAAGAAAAAACTAGTGTGCCCTAAGTTTATGCTAATCGCTCATGAAGGGATTAGTTGGTGACTCCCACCATTATTATGGCACTGCATTCGCTCCCTAACGCCACCCCGACACTCAACTACAAACCCAAGGTCCTAATATGGGAAACTCTCCATCTTCTATCCCCTCCGCATGGGCAAGTGAAGTCAATGACTCTCGGTCAGCTTGGCTCAGTAATAAAGGCTTGAAAGGCCCCTCGGACTGTGCCCGTGATTCCGATTAGAAGATCCCACTTATTATGTTCCTAAGGTTCTTCTCTTTTTTCTTTTTTTTTTCTTTTCTTTTTTTTTATACCTAGGGCTCGAAGGCAATCCTCTTTTATTTAGGGTGTCCCATCACTTTGGTGTTTAGAGACTCTGTGGTTTGTTGAACCTGTAGCTGCCTCAAGACTTAGGTTAATACCTTAGAGGTCATCTGTGTGAGTGATAAGCCTGGCTGGAGAATGTTTTTGAATTATCCCGGAGGTGATTCACTTCTTGCCTCCCTACCATTCAACCTGAAATGTCTCAAGATCAACACCCTACGGTATTTTGACGAGCACTGCTTGTCCATGATGATAGTGGACTTGGCCAAAGAGATCCCCAATTTCAAGCATGGCATCGTACACACACTACCTAAATTAATTTTTAACACAACATATCTTGTCAATTTGGGACTCCTAGTGACTAGAAACAACAAAACAAGAATGACCATCATAAAAAAAAATAAACAAAACATAAAAAAAAACATAAACTAACACAGGACCCCCGCATATGAAAATAAACAAACATAAACTAAACACCAACTAAAGCGGAAACAAGAAAATAAAATGGCCCAACACAAGACTATGCTATCCTAACAAAACCCGACAGTTCCACACCTCACCCCCCCCAAATCAGATGTGTCTGTGGTCCCCACTCGGGCTATAAAGAACAAGAGAGGGTGAAGAAACTTCCCCAGGACTGATCGGTCACACAGGACTGTGGAGGCGAAGTCACGAATGGTTCTGTGAGTGGATCGCGATTCCCAGAACGGGTCGCCCGGTTAGCTGTGACTTGTACGCATGTCAGCGTTGAGTGCCTCATCCTCAGAATTGAAGGTCTCCGTCCATCCAAAGCACGGAACGTCAGCATGAGCGCGAGCATCGGTCTTTCTAGATCTCGACTGATCTAGACGGGCCGAGGTCGGCCTGTGGTGGTGGTGAGTGGAGGACCGCCTAGCCACCCCGGGGATCACCCGAGTCAAACGGGTCTCGATACCGTGAAGCTCATCCTCATCTGAGGGTTCATTGCCCGAGTCGCACATTCCTTAGGCTGTGGAACACCCATTTGGTCACGCTGACCATTACACTTTAATGGGGTGTATCCACGCCTCATTGTCTCTGCGCACCCCGCCACTCAGATAAGTCGAGACGGAAAGGTGCCCTGTACCATTTTTGCATCCCGACATGGAGGATGGCATCCTTCATGTAACCCCGCCCAACATCAAGGGTATATCCCGGGATGTGAGTCAGCAGGTTTCACTTCACACACGTCTCATCGTTTCAAAACAGACGACGTGATGTATGGGACACACCACCTCTGGGAATATAGCTAAATGTTTACTAAGGCACGACGTGGGCCCTCACTATTGAGCTCCACTCACCACTCGCTGTCAAGACCCTGAGGACCTAGGGGTAGCCGCCGCTTATAAAGCCAATCAAAAGGCTCTGGGGACCCGGTCAAGATCAGAGAATTGATCGATAAACTACAAGACCAAGTCTACCAACACCCATACGCACCCTAGACCTTTCACTACACAGGAGGCGAAGTTGGCGCAGACTCGCATCACACTGCCGCACTGACAAGGTGGTTATATAGTACTTCGCCATCCCTTATTTGCAATGGTTCCTATGAAAAGAAGTCGGCCTGCAGGAAAGTTCTCGATAAAGGACCATTTTTGCAGTTGGTACCAACTCCGATCATAATCATGACAAACTTGTGAGGCCGAATTAGAGCCTGGTCTCCACCGGCCCACCATTTAGTGGTCAATTTTTGCCGCACCACATAGGGTGCAGGGGTCTAGACGCCAAGCCCAAAGGTTCAGCCTAGTAAAGGAGGCCACGCCCGTGCATCTCTGACAATAGGTCGAGCACCCTAGGTGCACAAAGGGACCGAGGGCCTTAATGGCAACAACAGAAACCCGCGCCGCCACACAACCCCAAGGGCACTATCGCATTGGGCTGGCGCCAACCGTGACCCACGGTGGAGGAAAAGCTGTGTCGACCGGCTGAGGTCCAATCAAACCGACAAGGACGAGGGGTAGGGCACTCAAACGATGCCACAAGGCCATGGGAAACCAGAAGATAGCGAGGGGTCGATGGGTGTGCTATACGTAGTAGGAGGCGATGTGGTGGGTTGAGGTGGCAGCATTGAGGTGCGGGAGGGTGCTTCACATGGGTGTGCGAGGGTAGGATTGAAAAATGAGAGGCTTCAAGCCTAAAACAGCAACGTCGCGACGCGTCTCAAGGTGGAGCAGCCAACGCCGTCAGTAGGGATGGAACGCCGCGACGCTTCAGAGAGGCTATAAACGCCGTGGACGCTCCGCAGAATGGCAAAACCGCGCATTGAGATCTAACGCGACGCCCGGTGGGTTGAACCTCAACGTCGCAACGTTGAGATCCAACGCCGCCACGCATCGAGGCCCGTTTTCATGTTTCAACGCCGCGACTGGTATCACGTGAGAAGACAAAACGCAAAATTTTCAACCAGCTTTGAGATACAGAAAAAAATCCCTCAAGTAGCCTCACCCCTTCAACTAAACAGCTTCAGCTATCTCCACATTACTTTCTCAGCCCCGGGTCCTCAAAATAGACAAATTAAAAGAAACACCATTTACTGTAAAGAGACTGGAAAATCCAAACCAATTAAACAAACAAATAAACTTAAACTATGGAAAGAAAAAGTTCAAGAAAGCTTGGGTTGTCCTCCCAAGAAGCGTTTGTTTAATGTCATGAATGACTGGTCCTCAATCTCAATGTGAGATTTTTAGCAAGTCAGTGTTCTTTTGATTAGCTAAGCTTAGAATTCTTCAGACATGTCTTCACCACAAAGGTAATGGCTAGAAGATTGAACTTTGCTTTTCTCACCATGTTGTAAGTATTTAGCTTCCTCAAGATGTCAATCCATGCTGGCTTCGAGAAAGAAGTGGTCTTCTTAGTATATGAGAATTTTGTAGATCCTCTGTAATGCCCCAAGCCTACAAAACTTATAAGGTAAATGTGTCAATCTTCACTGGGAAGCTAATAATATTACTGACTTACTTTCACCCTTCACTTATCTAATAATGACCTTCATCATCTGGGGTTGTTTAGAGGCCTCTGTTTCAATTTCCAATTTAATTCCTTCTTCCACATATTTCATAGAAATTTCGCACACAAGCCAAAGGAGCATCAATGGCATTCATTGGATTCATAAAAGTGTTATGAGGAGAGGTATCCAGAGAGAATTTTTCCTCTTGGATGCTTGACTAAAGTGTCCTATTCTGAGCTTCTACATTTTCTAATAGTATTAGTGCATGACTTGAAGGATAATCCTAGAAATTTTCGTCATGAAGATTAATCATCTTCTTGTTCCTTCCACAGATAAAAAATCGCTTCCTTAAGAGAGAACTTTTCTTTCCTTTAATGATTTAACCTCTTGATACAATACCCTTGTTCCATGAGTGAGTCATTGTGAATTTTGGTCCAATTTATGAAGAAGTAGTTCAAGTTATTTCTATGGAGGCAATCTATCTTCTATTAGGAATGTTCCTCCATAAGTACCAACAAATAAGAAGAAAAAGAAAATAGCACAAAATACCAATATAAAAATTAACTAAGAACAAATCACAACCAAAAAGATAAAAATTAAAATTAAAATTGCCTAAATTAGCAAATTATTCAAACAAAATGTCAACTCTTCCAATGAGTGAATCCATGGCTTAACTCAGAATCATTTTTATGTTTGTTTAAGTGACCAAATGATGTATATGTGAAAAATATGGCTGGTTTGAATGTGATAAATACTAAAAAAAAACTGGATTTGAAAACAAAAGTACATACTCAAAAACCTAAATGGTTATTACTAATATCAACCCTTCTTAAGTACAATATGTAATAAAGTGGACTCATATCCTGGACATCGTAATCTTACCGAGGATCGAGGTTCCTCTAATTGGAATTTGATCACCTCATTACAAGAGCTCTCATCATTTAGGGCTCAAGTAGGATGTCTAATAAAATCAATTTAATTGAAACAAAACTGATTTAAAACTAATCCCCTAAAAATCTACCAAATAAATTAACTGATTTAATTATAAGGGTATAGAATAGAGCTTACTAGATGAGAATATTCCACTAACACATTTTGAAAGCACAAATATAGAGTTGAATGCCAGATTTGTCTAAGAGCAGGTAGTAGAAGCTAGGATTTTCCTGGCACTACATGAGTTTCACTATTCAACACACCATATTCCTTTCTTTTTCAGACAAATGGGTCTAAACAGCTACTTAAATTCTGCACTTTAAGATTTGATTAAGTTTTTTCAATACTTACAACTATTTTCTACAGGATCAAGGTCTCATGACAGGAAAATGCAAGCTCTTCTCCAATGTAATTGGTATCTTCGTCCTTCAAATCTAATAAAATTTTCTATCTCCTCGATTAGATCTTTGCAACACTGATCAAGATCCTTTATCGCATCAAGGAGAAACCCCTGATCAATCCAATTAACACATCATTCCACTAATCCTCACACCATGAGTAAATTAGGTGATCTATCAAAGCACTTTCAAAGTCTATTAGTTCCAAGATATTAGTTCAATATTCTAAGTTACCGCTCTTACTCTCAGAATCTCCATCTCTCGTGTCACCAGAGGGCCTCCTGGAAATCGAGCAAAGATACAACTCTTTTCTCGGGGTATGTTTACCATATCTTCCAACAAGCACTATATAAACAATACCACTATATAAATTCATTTTCAAACTCCACAAATAACTTAAAAATGCAAATCTGAATAAACAACAACAATTAACCTCACCCTTGTAGGGTGTTTAATGTTCCACACTGGATTCCAATCATCACCAATCAAAGCCAAAAAGTATAAACAAGAAAGAAATCAAGAGACAAGAAGAGAAAAACTGCATTTGAGCTTCAACTTCCTCAAGAAAGAACGAATAACATCTGAGCATAGCATCAAATTTTCAATAGAAATAAAATCGCCTCTAAAACTACCTAAGATATATTAAAAATAAAAATCATGAAGGAAAACTAAGAAAATGGGCAGTTTAGGAGAGAGAAAACCCATGAGAGAGAGAAAATCCAGATTTTAGCTCAATCTTTGCCTGAACATTAGTGAAATCGAATCTCCTATACACAAAGACATTTAAATCTTCAATAGAAATAAAAATCTTCTTACAACTACCAAAATCTAAAAACAAATCAAAATCTTATTTAAAACTGGAAAATGGGCATTATAGGAGAGAAACCCAAGGAGAGGCCTCCAATCTCTCCCGCTGCCTTTACCTAAAAACGAGTATATATATGGTCCTGTGGTGAAATGGGCTTGAACAGGTCAAAACATCACTTTCTACTTTTTTAGGTTTCTCATTTTTGGTCGCAGAATTAAGTTTTTGGTCACGACATACCTTTCCCGTTGCTCGCGACATACCTCCTGGTCATGACATACTTCTCCGGTCTACATACTTCCCGGGTCGCAACATACTTCCACATGAGACACTTTCCCGATAACCCATGCTTTTCTCCAACTTGTTCATAGGCTTATAACTCTTCATTTTAACTCTGATTGGGCGTAGAGTACTGGGAAAGATATCGGTTCTTTGTGGTGAGCCATGTGGGAATTTTGAACCATTTGATGTTCCAGATGGCACATAAAAATTAATCAGCAGCGCACCGTGAGTCTTCGCTGACTCCTTCTCTTCTTTTGGAAATATACATATTTCTTGCCAAATCACTGTCAATAATCCTACAAACCAAGTTTAGAGGAAATTTTATGAGTTTTACATGAATATGGATATTAAATGCACAAAATAGTATGTGAAATGAACCTCAAAATAGTGATGAGTTTTGCACCTCATCACACTGCAGATTCCCTCGCTTAAGGTGTGATGGTCCCCATATTCTCTAACTTTTCTCATCACAAGATTTTTTTCTGGTGAATTTCCATGTGTAACTTGCACATATGTTCTCTGCCTCCATAAAGGGTATATTACGTAGTTTGAAGATGTCAAGAAATCCTACAAACTTCTCTAACTTACCTTTCTTCAACCGAGGATACTGAATTGGTATGGCAGTGGTTCTGTTTCTCGTCTGCTTCTGCCTTTCCGACTTTTATTATCATTGATCGCTTCTCTCGATTCCTAGATTCGCCATCTCAGATCTAGTCTTTTTGCTTCCTTCTTAATTTCAGTTCTTCTTATCGCTTAGTTGTAGCTCCATGATTTCCAACTCTCCCACTCTCGAGTGACAAAATTTTGCAAGATTTTTTCCTTCTCTAGATACCTCTAAATTGCTCAAGAATGAAACTTATGTCGCTTCACACAACAGATTCAAAGATTCACCCATTTGTACCTTCTAAGTTTCTCAACCTGTGGCTTGATTGTTCAACTGTGTCTGGTTCTACATAATATTCGCTTCGCTCTATCTTATAAAAGTGTGAGAGGTAAGTATCACAAGGGCTTATTCCAAGTCCACCTTTTCTGGAGGTTCATCACTGGGTGGTGTGGCATGTTGCTCATTAACATCCACAACACCGACTCACTCAATTATTCTGACACACAACACGCCCACCTCGCCTTGATTGACCTGAGAAGGTCGCTCTACACGACCCCTACTGCTGTATGACTCGACAAACCTGACACACCGGCCGGTCTACTAAAGGCTTCGTGTCCCGACCGGCATCTCCATGTCGCCATGTCACGTCCTTCCACAGTAATTCACAACCCCATGGTTAGTCTCTGTATGGCATTCATGCACCGCCTAGTCACCGCTGTAAGTCGTATGTACATGAGCAACCGATTGTTGAGAACCTCGTTATCCGTGGTCGCCTATTTCCTTCACCGTAGTCTATCTCTGTGCCACCATTAGTGTTAGTAGCGCATCTTCCAAGATTTCATATGCTTAGTCTTGGTCTTCTTCACAGCGCCCTCCTACCAGGCATCAATCACCGTCAGTAGCATTTCTGCACCACAGGCACGGACCCAACCATCCGGGTCAACTCGATGTGGGCACTTCCTCAACAGCTTCGCTGAAATCATCCACTTCTACCAGGTTCCTCTAGTTGTCCAAAAGTACACCCTGCACCACTGTAATTTTGCAAGTGGGAAGAACTTGTCAAGAAACTCACATCAAGTCGTCTAATATAATGGAATCCAGTAAGACTTGTCAACCAATGTTCGCTCTATCAACGAAAGCAGAGGAACACCTAAACCTCGTAGTGCCTCTTCTGACTCCATTGTATTTGATTGCCGCAAACTTCATGAGGAAGTTGGTCAAATGCACAGCATGGATTCTCATTAATCCGCGGGAACAAGATGTTCTCGCAGAAGGTTATCGACTTCCAACTCGGGTTGTTTCGCTCGGTCAGTGGTCTTGACAGTCACATTCGAATAATCAGAGAAGATAGGCAAACTCTTCTAGTAGCATGAATATGACTGCACATGTCAGATAAACGGCCTCGGCATGATTCCTACCTATTCCCATTATGTCCTCAGGCTCATTTTGCCTGCGCCAAGATCGCTCTTCATCGGTTTCCCGCATGATTGCTGATTTGCTCAGGCACCTCGGCCCTGGCGTAATCGGTGTAATCTTCCAAGAACGAATGAAAAGTAATTTGGCTACGTCTTCACATGCATTCACTGTAACCTTAACTACAATCACAACCGAAACAAAAAGACTAAATTACGAGCACTTGTAAAAATAAAATAAAAGACAAAAAAAAATAAGAATTCCGTGAGTACATTATCCACTGTTGCTGTCATCAACCTAAAACTTTTCCCCGACAATGGCACCAAAAACTTGATAAGCGTATTTTGTGATGTGTATATAAAATTATGCATAAAAATATAAAAAGGGCGCCTATTCCACGCAAGTGCATGAGTCGGATCAAGTAATACGTTGGTCCTGGCACATATGATCCACCCGTGGGAAGTGTGTTGATTGTATCGAAGCCATTTTAATAATATCCGATGTAAACTTTGAATGACAAATTAACTAATGTGTGAGATTGCCAATCTAATTTATCTTAAATAATTTATCGTATTGTGGGAGACTAGACTGGGCTTCCCGCCAATTCGGATGGATTACTACCCAGAAAAGTTACTATTCACTATTCATTTAATTCATTGACGATGGGTGAGGGTACGCGCACACCTCTCTCTAGGTATATCCTACTATCTCGCTAAAGAGAGTGAGGTTAATGCATTCTATCCAACCTAAATGCTCAAACGCTTAAATGTTCTAACCTTTAATTGCCACCTTAATCGATATCTCTATAAAATCGACTGACCAAGATCACTTATTCCTGACTCTAGCGCCCTCATCTTCAATCCTGATACTCAAAGAAAATCAGTGCTACTGTTTAAGCAACATCACATGTATATAAATCGAATATAGAGCTTGATACTGCTAAAAGTCATAAACAATCGAATATAAATCCAAATCTTTAATCCATGCAATCGACAGGGTTCGAACAAAAACCTAGATATAATCTAGAACATACCGAACGTGAATTACACACGCGCACCAATCTATAAAACATCCGCAGCTTTATCATAAAGAAGAAAATACAATAGTAGGTCTCTTCTCCGATCCGCTCGCTACGCTTCACTGCGCCTCTCGCTCGCATCGCCGCTTCTCACGATCCGATTTCGGGTCCCTTTTTCTTTAATGACAGGAGGCAGAATCACGCATCGCGCGACGCTGAGGCGCTGCGACTGGTCGCTTGTCACTCCTCTTCTCGCGGACCGAACAGACTGGACGTCGCACATCGGGACATCACGTCACAGCCTTTCTACTCTTCTTCTCTTCTACTCCAACCGGTCTCCCAAAATTTCCGCTCCAACTGCTTATTCAATACACAAAATGCAAGAGAATAAAATATCGGCTATAAAATAATGATTAGCTATAAAATTGCTAAAAACCATAAGACAACGCAGTATGGCATGAGTGTTTTAGGTACCATCGTTACTTGAATATCTTGAATTCCCATTTTGAAAAATATGCGAATTTCAATTGGTTCCCTCCAATCCTCGGTCGGTTTCTAGTTCCATCTGCACGCCTTCTGCCGAGGTTCCAGAACTCCTCTATTCTCACGTATGTTCACCAAGTTCTTCTAATTATTGCTTAGGTCCCTAATGTGGATTTATCTTGGTGAGAATTAGAATCTGCTCTAGTTCTAGGTTTCTGGGTAGAAGAAGAGAGCAAAAGAAGTGGAAAGTTGGGTGAATATGACTGATTGGAGTTTAGATGAAACACCAGCTATTCAAGCCATTTTTAGATGAATGGCCTAAGGTCATTGGCTTATGGGATGTTGCTTAATGCTCAGTTTTTTATAACACCAATTGCTACACTAAATTTTCCATTTAAAGTTGCGACGCCCAATTTAAAAGGTTCAAAACCTTTATTTATTGCATTTTAGCAAATTCTGGTCTCGACCTACTTAAGTTTTGTTGCGACTTGAAAGTGGTCTTGACTAACAAACCTGGAAGGCAACATTCTTCCTTTCTCCAGCTTTTCCTTGGTCATACCTAAATTCTCAATCATGACATTTTATCTCACCTTTTAGAACTCAAGGTACTTGTTATGACTCAAAGATGTGTCACAACACTAAATCTTCAAACAATAATTGTCACGATCAAAAGTGGTCGTGAGAATTTGGTACAAAAGATGTCTTAATTCGAGAAATTTTTTCTGTCTTCAAGATTATTATTTCAAATTCATAAAAAGACTAAACCCAATAGACCACCCAATAAACACCACAATCAACCCTCACTGATCCAAACACGCAAGAACAAACTCAAGGAAGCATTTATCCAATATTAATGAAAAACAAAACTCCAAACTTCCAATCATTCATTCTCCCAAAACAATTATGTAATGTAGGGTATGGTACCCTTGTAGCGTCTATTTTTCATATTCTCTATCCAGAACCTTAGATCCTTCCACTTTTCTCATGTTTCAATGTAGTCCTAGAATTCTAAACGACACACAAACAAAATAAGAGTTTAAACCCAAAGGAAATCAAAAAGAATTCAAAATTATCTATTTGAACTCATTATAAAAAAATAGAATCAAATCAAAATAGTAAAAATAAAAGTCAAATGCTAAAAATAGAATGAAAAACTCATTGTGTTGCCTCTCAAGCATCGCTTCACTTTATTCTTTAGCTAGACTCATTACAGAATTCTTGTTTCTTAATTTTTTCCACTCGAACTAGGAATCAATCATATTTTCCAAGATATTGCTTTTAATTGCTGTATTCATTTACTTTAAACTCTTTCTATTATCAAGCTAATGCCACACTTCAAAGGTTAGACTGGATCATCAATAAGGGCCACCTATTTTGATTTCAGTTTCGAAAAGTTTTTTTACCTGATAACAATGTGATCCCATTCGCTCTGAATTCTCCTCAAAATCTTTTGACTATGTCATTTCTTTATCTTTATCCTTAAATTTTGCATTATCATAAGCTTCATTTCATTCTTCCACCATATTCACGATAGTCTTTTCTTCCAACAAACTTTGAACTCAAAACTTCTTGATGGCCCACATAGCCTTGTATTCCAATTCAAGAGGTAGGTGACAAGGTTTACCAAAACAAGTCTGTATGACATTTCAATGGGAGTTTATATGCGCCTGTGTCTAATGCATCATCAATTAAAGACCAATCCTTCGTTTGAACTCACAGCCTTTTTCGAGAGAATTTTCTTTATCTCCTTTGTCGAAATTACTACTGATTGTTTGAGGATGATAAGCCAACTCATTATGTGTGTTTTATTCCATCTGTCATGAGTTTAAACACTCGGTTTGGTAAAAACATCTTCCATCACTGTCACAGCCCTGCGTCCTAAATCAAGCCAAGATGTTTTTCGTAAGAATCCACAACAAAGATAGAAGTATCATTCTGGGGCAAGATGTTGCTACCACCCATTTGACATACATACACGCAAACAGGATGTATATTTTCAAAGAAGATGAAAAGGCCCCATGAAGTCTATTCCCCATACATCAAATAATTGCACCAACAGATATATTACAAGGCATTTCATTTTTGGTCGATATTTCATTCTTCTGCACCGATCAACAAAGTCACCCATTCCAACAATCCTGAAATAGTTACCAATAAAACCTAATTGAGAATTTTTAGGTTGTTTTGTCTCCCACGGGCGTCTTCCATATAACGGATGCACATGACATTCTTGTACTTTTCCTTTGTTCACTTTTGGTACACAACACCTTCATGACTATATTAGCTCCTCTTTGAATAATAAGGTCATCCCAGATGTAAACCTGCTATCATCAATCCCAATTTCTTCCTCACTGTATACCTAGTGGCATCACTCAATACTAGAAAGTTCAACACGATACCAAGTTAATTGGACGACAACCGAAATAACCGCTTCATCCTGTGGCAATTTGTCACATTTTTCTTCTTTACAATAGTCTTTTTCAACTTTGATAAAGATCAGCTACCATTGTCACAACCTTTCTTATCCTTGACTCCCGTATCAAATCTCAGAGTAACAAACCCATCTAATCACTGCTTAACTTTTTTCGCCATCAAATATTTGATCACAAAGATGACTGCGATATAACCACGCGTGGGACCCTGGCAATATATGGCTTGAACTTTTCACATGCAAATACAATAGCCACAGATCTCTTTTTCAATAGCTCTAGGCAATTTCTAGCTTCATTGAATACTACGAATAGTATATGGCCATAAACACTTTGTCATTTTTCTCATTCCAATACAAATCCATCAAGATAGTCACTGTAGCATCGCATAACTTCAAATTCTTGTTCACTGCTTAGCCATGATAGAGCTTCAACTAACTGGATTTGATCTCCTCAAATGAACTTGGTAGACTCGCTTCTAAAATTAAACTTGCATCTTTTCTCCAAAAGAATTCACATAATAATCTGCTATTTTGAGAAGTCTCTAATAAATCTTATAAAAGCCAACATGTCCCAAGAAACTTCTTATTCCTCGATCAAGTTAGTGTATAAGAATCTGATAATGGAAACCTTTGTTTACCACTCAAATGCATCAGAGAAATTCTATGCCCATATTAATCCTCCTTCATACCATGAATGGAATTTTCCTAATTCAAAGCTAGGTTTCGGTTTCGCATCTCTGTAGAAGTACTGCTTCCCAAGTTATGTAGACACAACAAACTGATCCATAACCCAGAGGTTTGTCCAGATTCATAACCCTCTCACAAATCTGAGAGAACATGACATCATGCATCTTTGGAAGTAGCAGGAGACAGATAATCTAAATGGCATTCTTTCTAAAAGCAAAGTACCATAAGGGCATGTAAAAATAGTTTTCCCTCTCGCCTCAAGTGCAATAATCCTGCTATATCCCGAATATCCATCAAGAAAACATAAGTGAGGGGATGTCCTGCTTAACCAGATTCACATTTGATCAATGAGCGCAAAGGAAATGATCTTTCCCGGGTTACAAGATTCGCCCTTCTAATCTATACACACCATCCTGTCACATTTTATAGGAATTAATTATTCTTTCATCGATCACGTTGAATCCACCTTCGAACCATGAACTGGCTTACCTAAGGATCGTCTGGTGACTGCATAAATAAACTTAAGATGAAGACATTTCAAGATTTCTTTTCTTACAACATCTTTCAATGTGTTCAGTACTCCTTTGTGTTCAACTCCATGTTTTTGCATCATTCACACAGATTTCAGGCATGCAAATAAGGATCGATAATCTTTAGATTCTCAATTGACCAGGCACAACTCTTTAGCTTCAAAATTGCGAAGAGAGCCTTTGTGTCTTCATTTTCTACCAATTCAATGATATGATTACTAGTTTCCTTTCAGTTCTAAGAAGTACTTTAGATGACTGTGCAATTCTTTCAAAAATAACCCTTCTGCACTAGTCTCTTGTTTAGTAACTTTATTTTCCTGGCTACTTGAATTTTCTTGACTGTTTTCATTCAAACTCAAGACTATTTCCATATTTTGCAAACTGGAATGCAGTAGTTCACAATCAACACTCTCAATATACTGGAAATTCATCTATTTTCACGATGTAATGTCAAGGTTGGCACGTGAGATCAAGTCAAACCTGATAGGACTACTATTATCTTCAACATTTAATTCTTTCAGATCAACATCGGGAGGTCGAAGATTTTGTCCAGCTCAAGTGCACTACTTCATTCCTACCTCAGTAGCCTCACTCACTCTTTCAAATCAAATCACGCCCTATGCTAAGAAGGGTCTTCCTAACAACAGAGGACCTGATTGTCCTTCCATTTCATAACCACAAAGTTCATATAAATCTCCATCCCTTTGACGTTACATCTAAAGAACACCTTCCTCGTTGAGCCATGGATCTATCAGCCATCTATAGTATAATCGTGGGTCGTAAGCCCCCAATTACAATCTGCACACCAATAGGGCACTGTTAATGCCTGGCTCCCGAATACATGCGCCTCTGAACTCCATATTTCACTACAGCTGCAGGAGCCGCTCAGGTCCTCATTTTCACGGTACAAATAACCGCACTACAAGTGGCAAGCAGGTCTCACTATTCCTTCCCCACAAAGAATCTCTTGTAAGCTCAGTATTTTAGAAATTTTACATAATTGGGCATTGATTTATTACCTCTACAAAGGGAATAATTTTATTCCTTGAAATTTTCCAACACCTAGAAAATTGTTCTTCCTTTGCTTTCGATCCTTTATGGGAATGTAATCGCTTAGGTGTAAGCCTTAACCTTCTCTTGCCCTTCATCGCTTCTCAAAGTTGCCCACTTGCACTTTGCTTCTCCTGCTTGGTAGTCCTCTCTCATGCCTTTCCATTCTCTCCAGCTGTTTTTTCTTCTTTTTGATCACTTTCTTTCTCGTTCTTATTCACACATCTCCCCGCCATCTCAACTGGGATCCTACATACCCTGGGTTTTTCCGGTCACTCCAATCATTTTATTTGCGCAGAGTCTCTCAGAAGGTCATACATTAACTGCCCCAACATGTGTTTCCAAGTTCTAAGGAAGCACAGGCTTGATTGAAACATTTGTGAGTTGGATTTAAGTGCTTCAAACTCAGCAAATTTATGTTCATGGGTGTGGAGCAACTTTTTGTTATCCCCCATGAACTGAAGCATCTGCCTCCCAATGACTGAAGTCCTCTTTCCGACCTTTGGATATTCATTTCTTTGATCTCCTTGTTGTTACCGTTGAACCAGGATGATACCCTCAAGCCGAAATTCGCCTCTCGCCTTTGACCTTGTGGTGCTCTCCATCATATGAAGTTCTCATGTCTCCTATTGGATCGAAGTCAGATTACTGAAATGGCGCTTTTCTATTCATTCAAGTAATCGCCTTCAACATGGTGATCTTCTTCAAGAGGGTCCTTTAGTTAATTTTTCTTATCCATCTCTTTCTCACTACTTCCAATTTCATATAGAGTGTAGTTTTTACCTGCTGATCCATCCCCAGGCATTATAAGATTCTAGTTTTGCTTCCCATATGTTACTCATTTTGTTTAGCTCACATCCCACTCCCTTGTTCTGCATACTCGAAAATCCAGAGGGAGCTTATGTTGCATTTGGCTAGGTCATATCGTCCCTTGCCTCCTTCCAAGACTTTTCCTCTCTTAAATGCCCCATAGCAAGGAAGGGTTTATGATACTTTAGAAGTATCTCAGAGAGTGATAGATTAATATCCATTTGTCTTCTCAGATCATGCCATGTATAGATATCTCTCAAAGAACCTTGTAATTTTCCCATGCAGAGGCAAACTTTCATCCTCCCCTTGTTGGAACATCTATGATTTCACCTTCTACTTTCAATTGTAGTGAAGGGGAAAATTCGCTTGTGAATGCCTTAATCAACCCCTCCCATGTAGTCAACCTGGTCTATGGTAAATGATTCATACCATGTGAGCGGTACATTCTAAGGAAAAGGGGAAGAGGCTAGCTGTATCACCTCTAAGGTCTCACACCACCAAATTTAACCCAGAGCCGATCCCAAGGACCGCCAAGATGCTCATTAGTATCTCTCAAAAGGGATGACTAGTAAATTGTCTCCACTGAACCATGGTGATCAAGGCATAGTTTTAGCTCAGCCAAGGCCTCTACAAAGAGTCGTCTGACTACTAAGTAGAATATGCTTGGAAGCCTCCTGCAAATCCTCCATTGTATCTAACCGAGGCCTTCCACTCTATTGCTTCGCTCAACCGTCGGTCTCAATTTCTTCATCTTCCATCTGTTTTTTCGCGCCACCGACTCTCTCAAGCCCCGTTGTCCAATCCAAGATTCAGAAACAGATATGAGTCTAGCTTCAGGCATTAATTATCCTCCTAAGCCGAGATATATCGAGACATCGAAATAGCGGTATCATAAATCATATGTCCTTTTACCAAGACTAAGAGCTATGCAACATCATTATTAAACTGCTTTTAGTATTTTCTTTATAAATGAAGAAAATGTCCAAATTACATTTTCTTTGTCGAACATTGATTTATTCAAATCCTTTTCAACTCTGCAAGAATCTCATAAAACTTGTTTGCCTTTTTGCATTATTAATTGAACTTCAATTTAATACATATCTACAGAGTCTCACAACTTTCCTATACATGTCAAATTAATCTAAATTCCTTTTTAAATGAATAAACTAGTTTAAATGTTTTGGAATTAGAATGGTTACCTATATGACACCTAGTGCACAGTCATACAAGTATAAAAAAATGGATGTAAGTCCAGATAATGTTCAATAGAGATTGACTTGAATTTCAAAATCAACTACACCTAACTACTTTAAGATCCATACTATCCGAATCCTCAAGATAAAAGTTTATCAGTCCAAGAGCAAAGGATAATCAGATAGTTGCAATATACACTAGGACAAAAATAAGCTAATAACAATAAGAACTAGAATTAATTGACTTAACTCATTTTCATAAAATGAACACCTGATATGAAAATACTCAGAAATGTAATAATTCATGCATTATATCCATTTAAACTCACTGATCCCAAATGGGATCTAGATTCGGTCAAAGATGCCTGACAGCCACTTGATTTCTTCTTATTCACCATTTAAGTATCTCCATTCTCTCTTGAAGACGTGGGTTTAATCACTACTGTAATTGCCACACTTTATAAGATTTAGGTATTTTTCTTCTCAATACTTCATACACCATTTCTCTAGACTGATGATTTCTTACTTCCAAATTAAGGTTGTTAAACTTCTACAATCTTGATTGATCATCCTTTAAATCTAATAAGATACTCTTTCCTCGATTAGATCCTTCATAACCAACACAGATTAGGAACCTCCAATAGATTACAGAAATCTCTGATAATTTAATTGATAAATAATCCCTCCAACATCAATTATGAGTGAATCGGGAATTTATTCAAGTGAACTCATGGTCACAGATGAGTGCTTCAATGGTAGCTTAGCATACCCACAAACTCATTGTTCTGAAGCTCTTTCAAAGAATCTCCCCATTTCTGTGTCACCGTATGTCCCGGAAACAGATCAAGACACAATCCTAGAGGGTATTTCAAAACTACTATTGGGAACATACAAAAAAACAACCAAATAATCCTCCCCGAATTCCAGGTACTTCTTCCAATTTATGAAATCGAATCAACAATAATAAATCAAATTAGTGAAGCTGCACACTCTGAAAATCGTGATTACAAACAACAATTAAGCCTGATCACTCCACTTCCAATCGGCACACTGGGTAACAACCGAGAAGAGATTTAAATAGTCAAGATTGCATTTAAACTCAAGCAATAAATTGAAATATTACTTCCAGCTTCGACATGATAATAGATCGTTGGTTCAGATCCCAAGAAATGAAAGAAAATAAAATAAAAATAAAAAAATAAAAGAAAAAATTATATTCTAAACTATACAGTGAGTTTTCTTCTTCCCCCATTCTGGGTTCCCAAAAAGAAAAACCTACTTTACTAAGACTGCACGCTATTTATAACTTTTCAAAATTAGGCCTGATTCCAAGGCCTAGGATTTTCCTAAAATCAATGGTCCACCACTGCTTAGGTCACGACCGTGTTTCTCGACGCAAATTCGGTCCGGTTTATGCAGCCCACAGACTCATAAGGAAACTCAAGCACACGACCTTATTTCATTTGTTCTGCATTTGCTTCAGTCGCTACTGACTTTTCTTATTCCCAGACTGATGTCGCGACTCTTTTCCATAAGGACTTCATCCAACTGTTCTCAGCCTTTGCCGGCCATGACCAAATCTAACAGTTGCTTATTTTCTCTGTCATGATCGCGGAATTTAGGTCACACTGGCATTTTTCTCAGCCAAGATAACTGTCACATCTAAAAGTATGTTCTACATTCCTCTTCATCTAGTCGCAACCTCATTTCTGTCTTTAATAGTCTTTCAATTTTTCTATTTCGTCACACTCCTACCGCTTTGCTTTGTTTTAAACATATGTCACACCTCATTTTGCACACACCACATCCGCTCCGCCACATGATGCTTCATCTCCTGTTACCACCATATTTTTCCAATCTTCCAAATAATTTTCGTCACGGTTTCGGCCCATGTCGACTGGGTCAGATTATTTTCTACCACATTTATGTCGCCACTTCGTGGCGCATGTCAAAGAACTTCCTTCTCGCTATATCAACCATTTGATCCTGTTGGTCACAACTCCCTTTTTTCATGCTTTCTACATCAAAATTGTTCTCGTTTCATTGTCTTGTCGCAACATGGAATTTAGGGCGTCTGCAACTTAATAATCATTTCTTCCGTTCAGTATTTGCCAATTTTAAAAATATGTCGCATCACTCATATGCCCTCCTATTGCAACTCAATTCTTGGTCACAACATTTTTAATCGCATGTTTCATTCTTATTGTCACGCATACAAATTTAGAATGATTCAGTCTGAGTCTCCAACTTTATCGTGAACTTGAATTGCCTAGAGAGACATTCAAAGTCCATTCACCATTTTTGGTCGCGACTCTAAAACTATGTTTACACATTATCTTCCTTCAAGTTCCTCCCATCTTGGTCTCAGCAAAAAGAAGTTCCTATGTCTAAACAGCCATAGTTCTGCCATCACTTCGGCTGCACCTGATTCTCTGTCAGACCTGCTAAATTCCTTGATCCTTTCACTGATTTTTCTCGAATTTTCACTCGCTTTTGGCATAAATATAAATTTGGTAATTAGTACATATTTCGCATGCAGCAATCAGACAAGAAAACAAAAAATGATCAAAAATTCAATGAGTTTTTGACCATCAAGGCAGCACGTAGTTACACAAAGTATTCCATTATAGCACTACAATTTTAATAAAGTTATAAAGAACAATGAAGATTTCTAGAGACCAATATAAGAATAATATTCAAGAAGGAGGCAAACACTAATCAGTTTCTTAATAATTTTGAACTCAAACTCTGCTTTTGACCACACATAAAAAGAGAAATCACTTATTGGGTATCCATGAGGATCCCAATGAGCACTGAAAGCAAATTTTTGAGAATGACCAACATCAGAGTGTTTAATGATGTGGAACCTCTATGTGGACAAATCTGTAGTTGCTTCCATTTTTTGAGAGATATCACACTGGCTGTCAGTCGCTATGGTTCGCCAAGAACCGGAAGGAGCTTATGAGCCTATCTAAGCAGATTTTTCCTTCATGCTCTAACTTTTGAGATGAGAGGAGAAATTATTACTTTCAAACAAAAGGAAGATAAGTCCCTTTACAATGCCTAGGAAAGGTATAAACAATTGTTGAGGAGGTGTCCCATGCATGGAATTAAGTAGATGACTTAGATGGACATCTTCTATCATGCCATGAACTATAATTCAAAGGGTGTCAGGGATATACCTGTAAAGACAGAAGAAAGACAGCCGAAGAAGCCACTCAACCTGATTAAGAGTAGCTAAGAGCAACCACAGAGTTCCATCCTGTTTTTTAAGATAAAGAGCGCACTTCAGAGAGGTGGATTGAGTCGAATAAATGTCAACCATTGAAACTAAGCTAGATGCTACCATGGACAAAATGAACAACCAAGAAAGAAAAATTCATTCAATGAATGAAGTGGTAATTATGGAAGGAGTTGAGTAGAAAAATGTTGTTGATCAAGGATTTTCACATGAAGGTCCATATCAGGTGGAGCAAGCTCAGTATATTAATGGAAATAGGAGTTATAACTTCAAGCCTAACAACCTTCCAACCAACTACACACCAGCCTTGAGGAACCATGAAAAATTATCTTATTGAGGTGCAGTAAGGTCCAAGACCAATTCATAATTTTCATTAGAACTTTATGCCTCACTTGGTTTACAAGGAAAAATCGTGAATTCAGAGATCACAATCATGATGCAGAAGATCCACCTTTGAAGATAAAATGCTGAGTTATATGGAAGAAAACAAAAGAATACTTAACCTGCATGGGCAAAAGTGTTTTGAACTTGCAGTTTTTCAAGCTAACAACTGTGGTCAAGATACACAATGCCTCCTTGAAAAACTCCGAGACTAAGTAGGCAACTGCCCTTAACATGCACGGTTCAGGGATTCTTCCTAGTGAGGGGTTAGCATCCTACACCGCATGACCACACATTAAGGACTGGTAAAGAACTATAGGGCATAAAAGAAGTTGAGAAAAATTAGATTGATGCTAAAGCTAAAAGTAGAAATCATAAGTCAATAGGCAAGAGAAAGAATCGCAGCGTAAATGTGGGTTATCACAAGGAGAATCAGCGCTAGAGATCAAATGAAGGGCCACAAAAAAGACAAGATGTATAAAGGAGGAAGTAAGAGCTTATCAACTCCAATTCCACTCCTCAAAGATCAAGCAACTAAAAGCTGACAAATAAGATGGCAAGTCTTCGAATATTGTTCAAGAAATCGGAGATCAACATTTCTTTTACTGAGGCGTTAGCTCAAATGCCACATTATGCAAAATTCATGAAAGATATAATCAACAATAAGAGGAAGCTGGATGAAGGTGGAGTAGTAAGCCTGTCTACAAGCTGTAGTGCCATTATTCAGAAGAACTTACCATAGAAAATGTAAGACCCAGGTAGTTTTAATACTACATAAAATTCTCGCACTATTGAGAACCATGAGTTGGAAAGGTCTTCTAGTGACTTGTTAGCATAAATATACAATTTTCAATAGTAAGAAGATTAAGGTTTGGGGATTTAACACTTGCAATGTCTCTACAAATGGTGTGACAAAATAATGGTTCAACCAACGAGTTTAGAAGACAAAGCTATCATGCGAAAAGTTCATTTTTCCCACGGACTCTACAGGGTGATTGAAATATAGCAAGACAAGAAAAATACCACTTTTCAAGACCATCTACAAAGCAAAAGCAAATTTGATAGATGTAAAGAAGGAGAGCTTACTTCAAGAGTTGGCACGTAAGAAGTCCACTCAACTCTGAACTCAAAGCTCGCGCCGCATGCGAAAAGTTATTATAAATGATAATATCAGATCTCATGCTACAAAGGATACATTTATATCCAAGAAGTAGAGATACGCTGAACCACCGATAATAAAATCTGAGAAGAAGAGATTGAAGTTTGCTTTGAATGATTTGAAGGTTGAATGGTCAATCAAGAAAATCAATGTTAAAGAACATGAGTGGTAAAAGCAAAGATACATGAAAAAAATCATGAGGGGCATTATCTCTAAGTAATTTGTCAAGAATATATATATGGTTCTGTACAGCCAGAAAGATCAAAACATGAGAGTGAGTAACAATTTACTATCAGCAAGATGACAGCAGAATTTCTAAAAGCACAACAGGTGCTACTTGTTAATGTGAGAAGTACTCCAAAATTTAACCTCATCTATGGTGGGAGAAACTATGGATGAGACCACACTCCTATTAGCACTGCAGATGATTGAATCCAACATTGAAATAGAAGTATGGAAAGAAACTTAAAGAGTTGAATTTAATGATTCATGAGAAAGCCAACATACTGACAACTCAAGATCAGCCAGGGAATTCAAGGTATGTGAATTGACAAGGACTGTGAAAAGAGGAAGAATTGAGCTTGATACCCACACAAAAGGAGTAGATAGGCTACATGGGCTCAGTCACACAAACTCATCCTGGTCTCACTGGTCAGCCTAATATCAGTGTCAGACAAACAAAGATATCCACTATTGCTTCTCGATGTCACCATAAACTGATGATATCAACTGAACAGAAACGACACAATCACTGTTCCATGATGCTGATTTGGATCTACATTATACTGCTATAATTGATATATATTTTTGAGTGAGTTTTTCACATTTATATAACTGGACTCAAATTCACAATTATCACCAATATTACATTATCCCCTATTCTGATTGAAGTTTGAACACATAAAGAAAATCAAGCAAAGATGAATAAACTGGCTACAGAGGAATGATTTGGAGGTTAGAGTTGTCACACTACTAAGTTTAGGCAAGACAGTTTCACCATCATGAAGGTGACTGGAGCCTAAAGTGCTGAGACTTTCCAGCTTTGTTTTCTGAGATGAGCCAACGCTTGAGAGAAGAGGTACCTCCTGAAGAGGAAGGCCAGGCGAGGTCCACTGACTATATTTGAACTACTCTCTGCTCACTGAGTTGGTGGGTCACATGATCAGAGGAAGACACACCTTCGCCCAGCGGTCAGCCACTGAGGAAGCATCCGGCTTGGCTGGATCACTCAACTTTGTTTTTGAGTCAACGTCAGTTCGCTTCGTGCTATAAAAAAGATATACTTAGACTTGATGATGTTTCATTTTTGAGGAGAACTCAACCTCCCAAAGGTTTCTCCTTCAGGTCACTGGTGGTTTTTATATTTTCTAGTTTGATTTGATTTATTCATTTTGGAAGAACTAGGCCACATGTTGGTTTCTTCAATCTATAGAGTAATGTTCATGACAATTTACTCCTCATTGAGTTTAATATGTAAACTTTATACACTTTATTTATCTTTATTATTGCTGTTTATGTTAAATTATTATTTTTACTTTGTTGTAATGAGCACAACTTCCTGGGTCATCTGAGGTTTCATGCTTGACTTTCATATGATATTTAGAATGTCAGAATTATTCTCAAAGGATATGGTGTAGTTGTTTTATTTACTGGTTTCGTCAATGATTTATAGTTAGTGAGTTTAAGATAGTGAACAAAAGTTTCCTCATATGGACAGCTGGAAAATTCTTATCCCACTTACTCAAACTCCATCTCTTGATCCACTCACACCATCCTCAACTTAGTCAAAGAAGATGATCATGTAATTAGAATGTCCTCCATAGATTTAATAGGAGTAGCCCTATCTCAAAGATTATGTGAGGATCATATGGACCAAGAGGTGATTGATCCAGCGTAGTCTCTGGCAAATTCTATTAATGACTGAGAGGTGGTGACCGCATTCCCATGAAAGCACTGCCTTATAAAAGTACCATACTTAATGACCTAGAAGGACCGAAAAGAGAATAGGGAGTGGGTGTGAGAAATTGAGAAGAGACACAAAAGTGTAAACCTCGTATCGGGTTCCTTGGACAAACACAAATATATTTTCATTAAACCGGCACTTCATGAATATAAATAATAATTGCATCAATAGATGCTGATCAACCTAGTATCCTTCTTCCCCTATAAACATTTATGCAAATCAACCCATTTAATTGTGAATCTTATAAAATCAATTTACTGTTTTGTTTTTAGTTTAGCTTAGGAACTCCATCTTCACCTTCAAGTCATCAGTTACTCAAATAAACAACAACTCACTAGTCAGTATTCAAAAAGAATGAAAAGCAGAAGGTCAAGTCTAGGCTAAGGCTGACGGAGAAGAAGCTCATGAGCGCACTTCTGACCGCCACTCAGTTCACCTAGGTGAACCCAACCTCGCCTAAGCAAGGGGCTTGCCAGACGGCGCCACTACATCACAGAGAGACACGCACCTCGCCAGCAAGCCTCCCATAGGTTCTCAGGCGAAGAACAACGAGTTGGATCAGCAAACTTCAAGTTTTGAGCCCATCATTAGCCCATATTCCAAAGCCTATAAATATATGTATTTTAGATTTTATGAGGGTTTGATTTTTGAGGGAGAACACTCTCCTAAGGATTTCTCCTCTCTTTTCTTGAGCCACTTAGGGTTTTTTATTTTCTTTGGTTTTACTTTTGCTTGGACATTTTGAGAAGAACTAGCTACTGAGGAGCTCTAAATCAGAGAGTAGAGTTTGGAGACAAATTTCATCTC